>NTPY01000370.1:434372-461299 GCA_002922825.1 Brachionus calyciflorus
ATTAAAGATGCTATTTTCGCCGCTTTTAAGACCCATAGCTTCTTAAAGAAACATCGGTGCAACTAAAAAATATTATATTCGTGATCAGCTCGTCGAGATCTACAAGCTGATATATAATTTGACCATTTTTTCTTTTGGGAGAGATACTATAGTGTAACCGATATTTGTATTGAAAGTTACAATAAAGTTTTGAAATAAAACCAAAAATTTTAAAAATATTAAGATATTCACTTTCAAACTTAGCAAACTAATGTGCTATTTGAGAATGTACATTATGATTAATCACGTTCACCATTAAAATAAGCTCAAAACTAGGTTAAGTATACATTTTTTTGTTACTATTATTTTCTATTTTTTAATTTCGACAAAACCAAAAAAGAATAGATTAAAAATTCTTTTCATTAGTTAGAGAGATTATTAATCTTAATTTATACTTATCATTAAAACTTAATAAATATATTCTTTTAAGAAAAATTTTTCTGGTGAAACTGAAGTAGATCAAGAAATGTTTGATTATGTGAATGAAATAAAATGCCTAAAAAATAAATTGAAGCAATGTGAGCTTGACAAAGAGAATTTAATGCAAAATTTAAATCAATTACAAGAGGAAAATATTGATCTAAAAACAAAATTATTAACATTTGGTAATAATAATTCTTCTAATTCGGTAGATGAGGTGGAAAAATTGAAAAAAATAACAAACGAACTAACGAGGTTAAACGAAGAAAAAGATCGTAAAATAGACGAATTGACGAAGCAAGTACTTCGTTTTAAAAGAATTCAAGAAATAGTATTAAGTGCACAAGGTACATCGAATCTTTCGATGTCAAAACATCAAAATATCTTGAATGATTCAGACTTTGAAACGGCACTAAATGAAAACTTAAGAAATGAAGACTCTTTAGATCATGAAAATAAGACCCAAACAGAAAACGATTCGAATAAACCGGTTCAACAAATAATAAATTCATCGTCATTAACATCATCCATTTCTTCTTCATCCTCTTCTTCAACATCATCTTCAACATCTTCTAATTCATTTACAACAAGTACCACACAAATATGCCCTAATTTAAATTCACAACCTTCTCAATTGCAAGCACCGCTGGCAACTATCTCAGAATTCACTAGTTACTCATCTTGCTCATCGGCAACTACAACAACATTAAATCAAATTAACAAAATCAAACAACAATCAACTGAAGATCTAATTGAAAAAAATAATTCTCAAATAAAGTCTCCTATAATTAGTGGTTTGTCATCACCAAACGAACAACAAGAAGCTCGTGCTAAAACAAAATCATCAAAATACTCCTCAGCTTTAGTACTTAGTTCAACCCAAACCAAATCGGTTTCGCCATCACCTATTAAGAATTCAAACAGCCAAAGTATTCGTCAATTTTTTGGTAAATTAATCCGAACTAGTTTGGTCAATATAAATGATTCAAATTTCCAGCAATCAATTAATAATAATTCAAGTATAAAAAATTCAAATTTTAAACGTGGTGGTTTTAGATCGACTGCAAATGCTCGTCTTCAATCAAACTCTAATCTCGACACACTAACATTCTCTAAATGGCAAACTAGCCAAGTTTGTGAATTTTTAAATAAAAATGGCTTTGACGCCTATTTTTTGCCAAATCAAGATGGATCTTTCAGTCATAAATGGATTAAAAACGGACTTCATTTGCTTCAAGCAACACAATACGATTATGAAAAGGAGCTCGGTATTAAAAATCATATGCATAGAAAAAAATTAAGTTTATTTCTTCAAGCAATTATAAATAGTACAACTAATTTAAGCCAGGAGAATCAAAATTTAAATAAATTAGACCAATATTGGGTACTTAAATGGCTTGATGATATTGGTCTCCCACAATATAAGGATGTTTTCACTGATAATATGATCGATGGTAGAATGCTGATGCACATAAAGTAAAAACAAACATTATTGATTTTTTTAACAGCTTTAATTTTTTTTTCATTTAAAAACTTTTCAGCAATGAAGATTTTCAGTATTTGAATATCAACAGTGAATTGCATTATTTGAGCATAAAACGGGCTATTCACGTATTAAGATTGAATAATTTTGATTCACAGTGTTTGAGACGAAGACCTAGTGGTGATGAAAATTTAGACAAATCAGAAGTTATGCTGTGGACTAATCACAGAGTTATGGAATGGTTAAGATCCATTGATCTGAGTGAATATGCACCTAATTTAAGAGGATCTGGTGTACATGGTGGACTTATGGTATTTGAGGCAAGGTTCAATTCAACAGTTCTTGCTGATATTCTATCAATACCATCCTCAAAAACACTTTTAAGGCGCCATTTAACCACTCTTTTTAATGATTTAATTGGCCAGCAAATGTTTGATTTAAAAAAGAAAGCTGAATCTCAACCAGGATATCAACAATTGTCAGCATCAAGCAAGGTAAAGCATGTTAAAAAAAATAACATAGCCATGGGAAGTTTATTTAGTTCGACTCACAAACGTACAAAATCACAAGATTCGAGAGATTTCTTAAGTTTAACACCAATTGTCGATTTTAAGCAACAACAATTGGGAAATAAAAAAGACAATTTTAACAGAACCACAACAGGACAATCATCTACCCTACCTTTGACTTCTTCATCAATTAATAACTGCGATTTGAATTCTTTTAAAAATAAATTATCGATTCTTACACAAGAAAATATACCTACTTCAATTGTATAAATATTATTAATTAGGTCCAAAATGTCTAAAATAAGGACTTGAGATTTTTTAATCAAATTTTAAAAACCAATTTGCACAAATTTGATGTTTAATTTTCTTTATGAAAAATTTCAATTTGAAAAAAATATTATTAAAGTCTTTAGCTCATATTTCAGATACTTAAAAGCCTTTAAATTTTTATTATTATAAATATATTTTTTAAATTAAATTTCAATGAATTAACTAATAATTTACTTCTATACTAATTACTAATATTTTTAATACAAATCCTAATAAAATTTTTTTTTTAAATTTTGAATCGATTCTTTGATGTAAATAAATGAAAAAGTTTTCTTTGTTTAATAATAGAGTCTCTTAAACGAGCTAATAAAATGTTTTTATATTTTATCAATAAATTAATAAAATTTTGTTTTCTTAAAAATTTTTTTAATTTATTTAACAGCATTGTGAAAAAATCAGAGAAAAATAAGATACTTGAAGCAAAGCTTTTAATATGCGAGTAACGAAACGTTAAAAAAGCCTAAACATGTTGAAAAAAACTTTAGGGATTGTCTTTTAAGCTTTAATATGGTCTATGATTTGAAAAACATGGTCCTTAAAGCTAAAAAAAAATGACCCTTTCACGTAAAAAAATTGAAGGCATAACCTTTTCAAGTAAAAAAATACTTTCAATATTGAAGGCATAACCTTTTCAAGTAAAAATGCCTTATAGGTTTCTCTTTAGCTGTTTAAACGTTTCTAAAGTTTTCATTGATTTTTTAAGACCGTGTTAAGATATGTTTACAAAATGTCAAATTGTTTCAGAAATTTGTTTTACAAAGTTGATTTAAACGATAAACAATTTTTTTATGAAAATAGAATCATCTTAAGGAAAATACAGTCGAACCTTGGCATAACGAAAGAATCGGTTCCCAAAAACACCCTTTCGTTATATTGAAATTCGTTATATCAAGACGTTATTTTATATAACTTTCTAATTTGGATAGTATTTTAAGTTTCTTAATAACGAGTTTTTCGCTATATCAGGTTTTGTTATAGCAAGGTTTGACTGTAGTTTCTAAATTATCTCTTGGTATTCTATTGAGTAAAACACCTATTTAACCCAGCCTGTGGACGTCGAAACGCTACTTTAATTTTAAATCTCCTCCTCCTAATTTCGAGATTAATTCTATTCAAAAAAGTTTAAAACTTTAAAATAAGAAAATAATTGGTTTAATGGCACTTAATAAAGTTTTTTTTTTTTAATTTTCAACTTGCATTTATGGCAATTATTTGCAACTTTTTGAATTTTTTGCAATTTTTTGAGGCATTTTTTTTGCATTTTTCCTTGCATTTTTTGTCGTCTCTGGTAATTATCCTAAAATTTTTTTTATTTCTTTTTTTCGTAACCAATCAACTTTCAATATTTTGAAAATTTTTTACTGTTATCGAATCATATTGTTGGGTTTCCGAGCCAATCAGAATTTTTCAGTCAAAAACCGAACGGTCTTGTCTGGTTAATGAGCTCGTCGCTACGTTCCTCGCAATTAATATTTTCGTAGTTTTAAATTTAAAAAACTTTCATTTTTGGAATGAATGAACTTTTCAGAATATTTTTTTTTATTAAAAAACTTCTCGTATCAGCTGTTGAATAAACTACTGGAGTGAACTTTTTACATGAGTTTATAAGAAAAATGAATTAGTTAAAAAATAACTCATTTTTTTAATTCATTTTTTTGGATTGATATTATTTGATCAATTAAAAAACGCCGAACAAACGTTTTCTTGAGAACTAAGTTTAAAAAAATGAGTTAAAAATAATTGTGGTAATTATCTTTTATTAGTTGATCTAATTAATTAACTAATATGATAAAAGTCATATTATTTTTTCTTATTTTTTAAGGTGGCTTTATTTTAATTAATGTTTTATAAAAATAGTGCTTGAGTGATACTAATCGACACAAAGGTAAAATCTAAAGAAGTAACATAGAATCACACTTTAGACATATTTTATCCTTAATACCTTTAAGACTAGTAAGTTACGAATAAATACTATTATGTTCTCTTTATATTTCTTAAGTGTGACAACTTTAGACATTGTCTCTAGGATGTTACTTAAAGTTACTTTATGACAAAGTGTGACTACAAAAAAAAGCTTTAGTGTGATTCTTTGTTTTTTAATGTAACAGACCGATTTCCTGTCATCATCTAAAACGTTGTGCTGAATTAATTTCAGCTTTACTTAATTAATATGTTTATAAAACTCTTTCTTTTTTTTATTTAAAAAAATAAGTTTGCTCGAATAAAGTTTTTCACTTTAACTAACGTTGTTTCATTTTTCTTTTTTGTTTATTTGGACAGGCTAAACCCTAGTCCATTACACTGGTGCCCCAAGAGTTGTTCGAGAAATTCTTATTTCTCGAGGGACTCTTTATATATTTTAGTCAATTAGTTTAAGGTTTTTTTTCTTTTATTTCGATTTTACGAGCCACCGTAAGGCACATCGGGATTGGTGCAGGTGTAGTAAAGGTTTAGGTTAGATTTTTTGTTACAGAGTTAAGCAGGGGACGGATTGACTCTGGAAGTTACGAGCCACTGTAAGGCAGGTCATTAATAAACGCTAGAGGAAGTAAACTGCGGGATACTATCGCTTTAAGTTTAGTTTAGATAATGGTGCAAGTGTAGTAAAAATAAATGTTTCTATATATTAAGTTGTGACAGCTGCACAACTTAGAACCTAAATATGCTTTATTATTATATTATTATTTTTTCTTATTTAAACAGCGTTGGTTTGAGTGAAATTCTTTTATTCTAAAAAAAAAGCACATTTTAAAACGTTTACAAATCTGTCGATACCCCAAGTCTATATCCAAATTAATCAACCTAAATTGGCTTTTGGAACATGTTTAACCAACGTTTAGAAACTGAAAAAACAATAATATTTGATTATTTATAACCAATCATTGACAAAATCTCGCTAAGTTTAAAAAGATGCTTGTGTTTAGTCAACAATTTAATATCAACGTTAACCGTATTCCCATTGAAATTTAAAGAGCGCAAAAACGTTTCATTGATTTAAACAATCAGAACCACAAAATAAAATATCTGCGACTACAACAACGTGTAACTAATCAAAAAAGTGGCTAAGAAAGAAACCAACACCAGTTTCAATATTCAATATTGTGTTTCAAATATTTTTTAATTAGCAACGCTATCAAAACAATTTTGAAATGTTAGGTTCAACAATTCAAAACAAGATTTTATTTACAATTCATGTAATGAATTCAAATTAAATGGGAAAGTGTAAGGCAGAATCAGTAAACAAAACAACTTAGAATGTGCTTAGTTCGTCGTACCAACAAACGAACCCAAACTTATTATGCAAGAACAACATGAATCAAAGTTGAGTGGTCATTTAAAACTCGAATAAACGTTTGAAAAAAAATCAAAATTTTATTGGCCAAGATCTTAGAAAAATTAAAACGTTTATAAAAAGCTGTACAATTAGCCGAAGAACAAATTGGCGTAAAAATAAAGGCAAATTATTACCAATAATTACAAATAACCATTTGAAATAATCAGGTCGGAAATTCTTGGACCACCCAATTTTCCAAACAACAAGAACATATATATTCTTTGCATAATTGACCATCTTACTAAATTGATGGAATTATGACGTTGTGGCCATAACAATTACCATATGATTTTTTTTTGAGTTTTCTTTTGTAAGCATGGAATTCCGGAAGCCATACTTCCGGATTAAGGGACAAACTACCAATCAGCCTTATCGATGAATAATGGAATTAAATGGATATAAAACGTTTATGAACAACTCAATTCCACCTTCGAACAGATGGTATAAGGGATAGTTATCGTTTTATCAAAGAGCATCATGATTAGAATTAGTCGAATATAAAAGTTACACGTTAATATTTAAGTTAAACTTTATAACGGTCAAATGTCCCACAGTTCAATACAGAAGCTGGCTAAAAGAACACGTAAAAAAAACTTTAATGTCCAAATTTGTAGGATACCATTTCAATGTCAAATGACTATCACAAATGACGTTTTTCTCAAACCCTCGAAACGTTTCTTGATCAAAAAAAATTTTCACTCTAGTCAAATTGTTCCCCATGAGTTATCGTTAAGTATCCTCTCAATGAGACGGTGAACGTCACGGAGTGAAACTATAAAAGAAGAGGGAACTGTGTAACAGACCGATTTCCTGTCATCATCTAAAACGTTGTGCTGAATTAATTTCAGCTTTACTTAATTAATATGTTTATAAAACTCTTTCTTTTTTTTTATTTTAAAAAAATAAGTTTGCTCGAATAAAGTTTTTCACTTTAACTAACGTTGTTTCATTTTTCTTTTTTGTTTATTTGGACAGGCTAAACCCTAGTCCATTACATTAAATCTGCCCTTTTATTAATAAATCTTTAAAACGAAAAAATAAAAAAATAATCTCAGGTGTAAAGAATTTTTTTTACCTTATCATAAATTTTCGGATTAATTTTTATCCTAATATTTAGGTAGATCAGAAACATAATTTCATCGTTCAAATTTATCCCGAAATTATTTTTCGAAATTTACCGAATAATGGTGATAGGTAGGTAGGTAAAAATATTTTATACACATGAGATTATTAATTAATTTATTCGCTTTATAGATTTATCAATAATCTATCATCTAAAATTAATTTTTTAATAGTTAAGCCGTTAATAAAATACTAGTCACCTTAAAAAATAAGAAAAAAAAATATATTAATGAATTAATTAGATCAACTAATAAAAGATAATTACCGCAATTATTTAAAAAAATTTTTTTAAACTTAGTTCCCAAGAAAACGTTTGTTAGGCGTTTTTTAATTGATCAAATAATATCAATCCAAAAAAATGAATTATCAAAAACAAAAACAAAATGGGTTATTTTAAAAATAACCCATTTTTTTTTAATTAAAAAAATGAATTAGTTAATGAAAAATGAATTAGTTAAAAAATAATATTTTTTAACTAATTCATTTTTCATTTCGTAGTTTTCAATTACATTTTAACTCATGTAAAAAATTCACTCCAGTGAATAAACTAAAACCTCCTTATTGATTAATTTAAAAAAAACGTTGAAATTATATAAAAAACTCCTCCTTTTTTTTGAGAAAATTTTTTGTGAAAATCTTAGAGAAAAACGTGAACTTTACTCTCATATTTCCTTAATTTTCTACCAGTCCTTATGAAATTTTTTCGTTGGTTCATTCCGAATTTGTCAAAAATAAAAAGTTCTAAATTGTCAAATTTTGACAAATTAGAACCCTATTTTAAAATGGATAATAATATAAGCCAATAAAAAAATTTAAAAAATATTATTTGATAAATTTATTCGGAAAAGCAAAAAAAAAGAAAAAATAATTATTCATTTAAATTAAGATAAATTGGACTGATAGACAAGTTTTCCAAAGCGGTTATTGGTAATAATGTTGTTAAACTCATTGCGTATTTTAGTTTGATCAAAAACTAAAGTGTTTGGGTCAATATTCATAGCCAATGCTGTAGCAAAACCCAAGGCAAATAAGCCACAGTCATCAAAACCAATTTGTTGATTAACTCTGACATGTTTGATTTGTATTTGGTTTGACTCGCTGAAAATACGTTTTAATGCTTGTTTAGCAAACTGAAGATAGTAACCAGGAGAATTTAAACTGTCATAAACATACCACTTCCAATAGCAATCTAAATTATTACAGTCAGTTGGATGAAAGTTTGAAATTACAATCCAGTGATTCGAAACGTGTAAGATTTGAAAAAAACTGATTCTCTTAGGCTATCTGGATTGAACGGAGCTTCTAGACTAACGAAATTGTTTGGGCTGAAAAGACCAGTTATATTGGTGAAGCGAGACGAGATTATATTTGAAAATTCAGTGATGTGAAGAGTGTCTAGATGTTGTTGGTTGCACAAAAGGAGCATTTCAATTGAAATCGGTTTTAGAGTTGCATATCGTTCGGAATATGTAATTTGCTTAGTTTCAACGTACTCTATTTCTGAATCTTGCCGTGGTTTTTTATTGTTTGATAGTTCATCTGATGTTACTTCATTTACAACAGACTCGCTCTTTATTTCAGTGTTACTGGTTTCCTTTGATTCTGCATTTGACACATTTTGAAATTTATAAAAAAAATCGATATCTTCTAGACAGTTTTCAAGTTTAAAGTTCGACCTTTTTCTTTTTTTCCGAATAGACTGCTTTTGAACATTTTCATCGCTTTCTTCTTCGTCATTTGTCTCAATGTCTCTAAAATCATCTGAAGTCTCGCTAAAAGGGTGAATAACGTGAGTCGCTAATTTATTAAAATATTGTTCGAATGTTATTATTTTTTCGGCATATTGTTCATGTAATTCGGAGTAAATTTTGTCTTTTTTGTAGTCGAAATTTATTACTTGATTTTCGGCTAATAAAATACTTTTGAGATGACTCAAAGCTTCGATATATGTTTCTTTTTCTTTGTTTTGTAGCAAAATGTAAGCAGCTGGTAACATTTGGTTGTTTTATAACCCGTGTATTGTTAATATTTGTTTGAAAAAATTGGGTGACGCCTTGAATGTCCCATCAAAATGCCAGCGTTTGGAACCGAATAAAATTTTAAAACCGATGTAGGAAATGAAAATTAAAATTCGGTTATTATTGTTCTTATTATCATATTGTAAAAATCTTTTGTCGAATAAGCTTTGATATGTTTCGTTTATTTCAATATCGTTAATATTAACTGAAGATGCTGGTTTCGATTTGTTGATGTGATAGTACATTGTTGATTTAACGTTTTTACATGGTTTCAAAACTTCAGCTAACTCTTCGGCTGGATACTTTGTCGCTAATTCAGAATAGCATTTAGTATAACTAGCTGATATTTTTATTGTTTGGTCAGTTTCAGCTACTTTCTTCAATTCTTTTACTTTCAATAGCTTATCGATTTCAATTTGGGACATTTCGGCATGATTAGCGTGGATTTTTCCGTTTCTTTTGAATAGACCATTATCAAGACTACCACCAGCTTTACATGTTCTTATGCAACATCGATAACTTTTTCCATTTTTCGAAGTACGCTGATAACGGAAATTTTCATAAATTATTTGTTTGGCTTCTTGATCGACTATTATTAGTTGATTACTCATATTAGATTTAGATTTCCGAATTAAGATTAGAATTATTATTTTTTAGTTTTTTAATCGTTTAAAATTTGAAATTAAATACTGAGAGATAATTCCTATTATAGACTCAGAGATAATTAATTTTTGTGACATAGATTAATACTAATCCGGAAGCGGTAAATTAAAGCTATATGATTCAAATAATTTACTCTCAAAAAGTCACGATAATAACGGAAAAACCTAATTATCATTTTTTTTCATCCAATTTTTTATATTAATTATCGTCCAATCAATTAATTTTAAAAATAAATTTTCTTATTGGTCTGACAATTTTTACCTTTGACAATTTAGAACTTTGACAATTATTTTTGAAAAATTCGAACTTTGACAAATTTAAACTAGACCATTTCGTTCACTTAAAATTAAAATTTAATAAATTTTCCTTAATCCTTTTTTTCTTGATTGGATGAATGAACTTTAAATCAAAATCGATGTCACTATGAAATAAAATGCGAGGAATGTTTTTAAAATCACTTTTCAATTTTAATCTTATCGAGAGATAAACGGCTTCTAAAAAATACATCAGTTGTTTTTCAAAAGGCTACCATAAGCTGTGTAATATGAGTTTTATAATTTTTTTGTTGGTACTTACCATCTATTTTGACGAGAAATTCAAAAATTTTATCAATTTTTTGATATCTCGAAAAAAAGACAAGCGGTACGTTAAGGGTTAATAAATTTTTTTAACTTAATTTTCTTTTTTTTTAAATTTAATTAAATTTAAATTTTTTTTTCGTTTTTTTACCTACTTTTTTCTAAATTCTAACTCTTGTAAATTTAGAATGTGAAAAAATTCAATTCTAAATAAACTTGTAATTTAGAAAACTAGAATCTGGCGGTAAATAATTCTAAATAATTAAAATTTCCTTACGAAAATTTAGTGGTATTTGGTCTTTCTTGGCAAACTTTGGTGTTTTTTTCTTTAATGAATTAGGCTGGTTGATTTATAGCTGCTACTTTTTTATAACCTTACTTTAAACATTTTAATGTGTCTTAATTTATCTGAAATTGAAGATATAGATACAGTAGACGATGTTTTTTCCAAGAGATTATGCATTAGGTTTAGAAGATGTTAATAGAAATCAAGAAATTCAAGAGTAAGGTGCCACAAATTCTGCTCAAATCGAGATAAATGCAAATAGTTTACTTTGAATTAGAGAAAATGTGCGTTCTAATAAAAAAAGCTCGCCAAAACTCATTTTAAGATTCTGCACTTAAATCCAAAATAAGAGTTTTTTAAGATATTTTATATTAATTTAATTTTTATTGTAGACGCCGGCTTTAAAATTAAAATGTGATTAAAATTATTTGATCTTCTTTCTTACCGTAAAACCTTTAAGTCTGCAAAGAAATAAACTTAGCAAGGCCAAATAAACTTGGGTTTGATTCAAAATTTTAAACACCTTGTAAATAAAAAGAACTTGCGAACAATAAAAAACTCAAAACAGTTTTTACTAAAAAAATTAATGAATATTCGAAAATTCAAAAATTCGACGGTTTTGATTGTATATCTTAAGTATTTTGATTTTTTGCAGTGTTTGGTTTTAGCTAATATTGATTTTCTCATTTTCTTTTCCGAAACTCATTTAAAGATGCCGCACTGATATCCAAGATAAGAGTTTTTGATATCGTAAACTTTTGCCTATAGTTCAAATGGAAAGTGGTTCGGAAATCCAATATTTTTTCAATTAGAGTTATAGGCAAGAGTTAAGGTATATTTTATATTAATCTAAAAGAATTTTAGGTACCAAAAATATTTTCATTAACTTCCAAAAATTATTTTTGAAATCATCTTGGAATAAATAATTCGAAATTCTTTTGTCTTTTTGGCTGAGTTTTTTTTTCGTTAAATTTTCATTTAAATCAGTTAAAACTTATTTTTATAATTCCTATTTCTCGCTTGAAACTTTTTCTAGTCAGAAAAGAAAATTAGTTTTATATTCTTTAGACTCTCCTCTTAAAACATAGCTTTCCGTTTTTTGACTAGATCTTTTATTTTTCCTATAAATTAAAGCAAAAACCTAATTTTGTAATAAAATCAAATGGGAAGAGTAAATAAAAAGAAATTTCAAGTAGGAAAAATGCATAAAAATATGAAAAAAATGATGGATAATTATTTAGTTAAGAGCCGTGTGAATAAATGAACATTCCACGTTAAGAAATTCAGGGCAATTTATATTATTTCGGTATGGTTAGTTGTACAACAAATTAATTAAATTATGGATGTACAATCAATGTTGAATTAAGAGATTATTCTACCCTAACTTCAAACTTAGGTACTTCAAATCGCTTGAAAATTATTTTAAAAAAATTTGATTTTCACAAAATAGCAGACTTGGGTTCTTTACTAGTAGAAAGGATAGGCTCTTGAAAATCAACTCATAATAGAATATTTAGTTTAAATATTTAATTAATTTTACGAAAATCAAACATTAATTTAAAATCTACATGAAAAATAATGTCTAATTCACGTCTAATGGGCATCGAGAGATGTCATGAATGGGCTTTAACCATCATTGATATTTAGCAAGCTTATAGACTTTATTAATGACGGTTTAAGGCTTTTTGAATTAAAAAAATTAAACGCTAAACTTAGGAATATATTTTGGTCGGATTTAGATATGTTTTCCAGTGGTTCAAGTTACCAAGAAGTTTTAACTGAATTATTCGAGGCAAAAGCAAGTAGTGCCACTCAATTTCATAAAAAAATAAAAATTTTAATACCAAACAAATATTGAAGCTTAGTTTAATTCTTTTCAAGAAAAAATCTCATTAATTTCTAATAAATATTTCAAATATTAAAAATATGTTTTAGTTTGTCGTTCAAACTGACTAAAAAAAAGCTATATTTTACTTGAAATATGTGAATCTGTAAGATAAATAAAAATTGAGGTTCCAGATAATTATACCCTACTCGGAATAGATTTTAAAGACAAAAATTACAATATTTATTATTTTTTTTCTTTTTTCGTTTGAAAAATACTCAAAAAACTTAGTTCAGGCAAAGAGATTTGGGTTTCTAGTAAAAAAAATGTTAATTTTCAGAATTACCCAAAAAAAGATTTTTGATACTTGTAAATCCAAAATACCCAAAAAATACTTAAATTAAGAAGGCCATTTAATAACACGAAAAAGTGAGCCCATGTTTTTTTTTTGATAAATTAGAATTTTTCATCATGAAAAACCCAAAAATGAATTTTTTTCAATTTTTAAGTCATTTTGACTTACTACGGTTTATCATTTTGGCACCTTAAGTACCAATTTTTCTAATCAAAAAGCAAAACAATAATATAAAATAGCTATAAGAAATGTTTCAAAATTGACCAAAAAGGCAGTTAGAGATTTTGAGTTTAATCTTGCTATTGAGGCTAAAAAAAATCCGAAAATTATTATTAATATATGAATAAGAACAGAATTTTCAAAGAAGAAATTAGTGCGTTAAAAATAGACAATCACATAGACCAGGATAGACATAAAATTGCAAAAAGTTTTAATGAATATTTTAAATCTGTTCTTTTACCTGAAATTGATGATGAGCATACTCCAAAAATTCTTAATTATACAGATAAAATATCTGAAATAGATCCATTTAAAGTTTTTATTCCGGGTAATGTAGAGAGATTATTAAGGAATTTAAAAGAAGATAAATATAGTGGTCCTGACAATGTTTCCGCACTTATGTTAAAAAAACTATAAAATGCTTTTTCAGTTTCAATTTCGAAAATTTTTTTTAAGTCTTACTAGGAAGGTCAACTTGGAAGACAGCGAACGTTAGCCCTCTTCATAAAGATGGATCAAAATTAGATATAATAAACTAAAGACCTGTTTCCTTAATTTCCATTGTTGGAAAAATTATGGAAAGATTATTAAGAAATGAAATATTAGTATATTTCTAATAGCGTTAATCTGGATCTACTACATTGAAGACATTAGTTACTCCTACTCCTACTATTAACCCAGGGTTTAATTATATTATTCGGTTAATTACCCATTGTCATTAAATAAAACTTAGTTTGAAACTCAGTGTTACAACCCGAAGTCGCGAACGTATCCCGCCGCATCTTGAATAATAAAATTTTAACTTGAGAGAAGTCAATCCGGTTGCATGCAGCTTATATGCAACTTCGAGTAAAAACCCACGCGTTTTTTAGAAAGGAAATACGGTATATTTAATCTATGAAAAATTGGAATCTTAATAATGTAGAATGATTTGAAAACGTATAAAGCTTGCAATATATACAGGCGTAACAAAACTGGTTTCAAAGATAAATTAATAGAGAATGAAAATCTATATGATCTTCTGTTTAAGAAGGCATTTGACATCATCGACTCTATTTTATTAATGTTTATTTTAATTAATTTCATCTGTACTGTAAATAAATGTGACCATCCAGATGGCCTTCGCTCAATATTAAATAAAAAAATGTGTAAGTCACTTTTTATTAATATGTTTTCAAAGATGACTTTGATACTTCATATCTATGTCCCTAAATTTAACTTCGGGAATCTTTTTTTTATCAGGACAAGACTTTCTCTTAATGTTAATGTAATTTTTTTTGAACCCAAGACCTTTTAATGTTCCTATTTTGACTATTTAAATACTCAATTATTTAAGCAAAAATTATGACTTTCCTATTGTCTGGTGAAGCGAGCCATGCTCCGATTTCAATTTAACCATTTTTTTGTAATAGAGCATGCAATTTTACTCTAGATTCTTGAATATCTTACGTCGCTGGCTATATTTTCTTGATTTACAGGGATTTAAATAAAGCTCCTATGACCAAAATTTCTTATTTTTTTTATTTATTTCCTAATTAATTATCTAGAATATTAAAAATTCTTAGATATGAAGTACCAAAGTCATCACTCATTTCGGCCAAGTTTTTGGGTGACCAACTTTGGGAAGATATAAAAGGAACATGGGTTAACCAACCATATTTTCTTGTAGAGGACATTCAGGACTATCTATTGATATATAAATATAGCTTATTATGTGTCCATAAAAATTTTTGAAAATTTTTTATTTTCTACCCCTCGGTATCCTTTACAAAAAAAAGCCTCCTTCTCTCAAATTTCAAATTCTAATTTTTTTAATATGTTTTTTGAAAATTTATTGAGCATTTTTATTTAAGTGTTTGTAAACACTCTTAAACAAATAGAGTACAGATTTGAGTGTTGTAATAAAGAAATGGGACCTCGCTCCATTTCCTTTCCTAGCTAACCTTTATACATTAATGAGGAAAAAATACTTTGGTCTTACTAAGACTGTTTTAAAAAAGTTAAAATTCTATTTAGATATAAATTATTTTATTTAAAAAAAAAGAAAAAATAAGAAAAAATTTTTTTTCACTTTTAGACCATTGTTATAATGAATTTAATTTAAAAAATTTTACTAAATTAATAAAATGGTTGAGTTTGATACATGAAATATTGACCTGATGAGTCCAAAATATATTGAGGCTGTTGTGAAGACATTAAATATTGACTATTAGTTGAGGAATTAAGTGAGGAATCAACGCTTGGTAATTGGTCCGTTAAATAACTTGTGGTGGTTACATTAAACGAATTTGCGTTATTTGAAAGTCCTTCTCCATTAGAAAGTATGTATGGCGCTGTTGGAATCATAGTTCCTGGCATGATTACTCCGTTTAGATCAGCATAATTTTGATTAGGAAATATTTGAGAAATAACATATTCAGCTGCATCATGTTTAGCATCTTCAATAGTTCTCATTAATCTATTCGAACAGATAGGACTACCATTTAAAAAATTGCTAATTGATATTTTATACATAAACAAGCCTATCTCTCGTCCATCTTGGTCAGTTCCTGGTGTTGTATGTAATGTATAAATGGGACTATTTAAGCCTTCTTTAATACAAATTTCTTCTAATAATTGAACCGACGTCTTGTTCAAATATTGAGGTAAATTTGGATAGGGCAAGACTGGGATTTGATTATAGTTAGGAAGAAATTCATACGGAACATCTTGGTTAGGCGGTTGTTTTTTAACAGTACCTAAAACATGATTTGATTTACCTGGATTCGAATATCTATTATATGCTGCTCCTTTAGACGAATACTTAACTTTTCCATTATTACTATTATTTGAATTATTATTGTTTAAATTGCTGGCAACATTTATATTATTAGATATATAAGACACTGGTGGATAATTTAGAATTGTTTCAGATTGAATAGGTATACTAACTGATTGATTATCTGGAAAAATAAAATCGTTATTTAATAGAGGAAATTGAGGATCATTAATTAGTGGAAATGTTAGAATAGGAGTATTAGGCAAGATATTTTGATTTAATAAAACATTTAATTCCAATGCGTTTGGGCTAGTTCTAAGTAATTTTTGAAGGCTAGCTTTATCGGCCGGTTTTGATAGACTTAACTCAATAATCGAGCCTTCGATAGACGTACCATTTAGCTTATTTATACAACTAATGGCATCTTCTCTTTCTTTAAAATGAACAAACGCGAAATCTTTCATTTTTTTGACGCGTTCAATTGAACCTTGACCTATTGCTTTTTCAAATTGAATTTTAATTGTTTCCTCGCTAGTCGTTAACATCAAATTTCTAACATAAACAATCTTAACGGTAGCCATTATGTCTTCGTCGACTTCTGCTTCGGGTTCGGCCCAATCTACAGCGATTGGTTGACCGAATATTTGTATTCGATTGGGTATTAGCTTTCGCCTAGCTATAGCTGCTGCTCGATGACTGGAATATTGTACAAATGCAAATCCTCTATTTTTTGTTTTATCGTGTGCACAAGGATAAACAATTACATTAACAACATCTTCGGTCACTTTTTTCATTTCTTCTAAAATTTCGTCTCTTTTTTTATTCTTAGGTATGCCACCAACAAATAGTCTACAATTATCAACACTTCGACAAACACCGATCATTCTGCCTTTACGAATTTCATAATTGTTTAATTCGTTTACACATTTTTTCGCATGTTCGCGGCTTGTATACATAACAAATCCGAAACCTCTATTAAAACCTGAATATTCCATCATTAGGCGAAACTCATAAATAGGGCCTATACGCTCTAAAATTGGAATTAATTCATCTTCAAAACAATCCCTGGGAATTTTCCCAATAAATGCCTCACAACCACGATCCGGTATGGTTTTATTGCCCCAATCTGACGGAGGACCAAATTTACGTTGACCGTTTTCTTGACACAAAGGATAACCTGTCCTCTTTAACAATTTATTTATTTCTTCTAAATTAGTTTGACTATTATTTAAAATTAAATTCATATTTGATTTATTAGAGGAATCACAATTTTCCGATAAATTCATTGATGATATGTCTAATGAAGGTCCTGTTTGTGATCCTAAATATTTCAATTCGGCTAATTTATTTTCCATCTTTAAAGAAGATTCATTCAAAATAATAATTTTTTTTTTCTTAAAAAAAATATGCTTTAATTCGAAAAAGTGAATTTTTGTTTTATTGGAAAAAAATACCTCGAAAAAGAAGAAATGACATTTTGCAATCACCTTAAGATTTCGCTATAAAATTTAAATTTTTAGGTAGAATGATATTTAAAGTTTTAGAGCACAAAATTAATTTTATCTAGAATTAGTAATTTTAATAAAAATACAGGTGATTCTTAATATAAAATGTTTGGTTAAGGCTTGAATGATAATGATGCGTATAACATTAATTTAAAGCTAAAAAATGATTAATTTATATCATGGAAAGAGAACTATTTCGTTTTTATCGTAAAATTTAATTTTATTAAAGAAGAAAAAAACAGAATTTTTTATGTGCTTTGAGTCAGACAAGCGAGGTTAATAACTTTAGAGTATGAGTATCAAAATATTTTTTTTTACATTTTATTTTTTAAAATGATAAGCTAAATTATCGTTTGGATTTGGAGCTTAAAATTTTTATTTTTTGTCAAAAATTTATGAGTTCCAATTATTAATTAGATTTTTTGTTTTATCTTTATCTTTTTTAGCTTGGTTGTTAAGGACTTTAAGTTCATATTTTTTAAATAAATTCAATCTAAGTTATAGATAACAGTACATACATTTTTAAAGTAACCGAAACAAAAGATAACACCGTATTTTTTATTTTTTTATATCAAGTTTAGTTCGAAAAATATTTTTATCTATTTTATTTAAATTAAAAAAAAAAGATATTTAAAAGTTAATATTAGTAATATATTTGCAATAAAATCTATTTCTATTAGTGATACTTTTTGTCATCTGAAACCTTTTCATCGCTAAAAAAAAATAAACTACTACAAAACTTTCGAACTAGTTTTTTGTTCTTTATTGTTAAAGTCTTTGATCTCTGTACGTATGATTTTTCAAGGCTCAAGTCTTGTAAACATTGAATTTTTTTTCAAGCTTTTTGAAAACAATTTTTCAATTTAGTTTACAAAATTTTTACATTTTAAATAAAAATGTATCTTGCAACTTAAAATGTCGACATTAAATAAATTTGACTAAAATTGACTCTTAAAATTTTCAATTCTAGTCGATTAGTAAGGTAAATTGCAATTAAAAGTTTATATTTTTATTTAGAATTTAATTCTAAAGTTGATTTTTATTTAAGTCTCTGTGTTTTTCTCTCTCTTCTTTTTTTAATCGTGAAGAGATTTGTTGACGTGGGTTGTAATATTTATAGTCAAAATTGTGATAAAAAAAAATTGTCATAGTAAAAAATAGTCGGCATAAGTGAAGAATAACGCGGAAACGATCTTTTTTTCAGATATTGCATATGTTTTATATATATTCTGAATTGTCTCGACGAGCTGAGCACGAATTTCAGGTCGGTTAAAACAAGACTCCGCCCATTTTTGACTTTGGGAAAAATGTCTGTTTTTCACCTTGAAGATTAGATCCGATGATAAAAATAATATAAAAATCGAATTCTTGAAGTAAATTACCCTAGAATAAATATTTTTCTAATTTTTATTTTGTCTGAAAAAATCGAATAATTTAATAAATTATAACATGTACTTTTTCGTAATGATTAAGTTTATTAATTAAAAACAAAATATAAATTAAAAAATTAATTTTATTTATAAAAAAAAAAAGATTTTTTTTTATTCTCTTTATAAAGCTTATACTAATGACTTTAAGCAACAATACTTACCCTAACCTTATGCCTTACCTAAATCCCTAAATTTTTCAAACAAAATAAAAATTAAAAAAACATTTTTTCTAGGGTAATTCAAGAAGTTCGATTTTTATATTATTTTTATCATCGGATTAAAGCCGTCGTGTTTACTTTTGTTACGCTACTTTTGTTACACGTATAAAAAGTGAATTTTGTTACGTTTCGTAATAAATAAAAAAAATTTAAATTTCAGAAAGTCTCATTTTATTACATCTACATTTTCATTAAAAATTATTGCGAGAAAATATTAGGTGTCATACAAAAAATTAAAAATAAATGGAAAATCGAATTTGTTTTCCAAACAACTACCGTAAACTCTCGTTCATAATTACATATAATACAGTGTATCCCCGTATTGGTCATAAATTTTATCTTAGAATAAAACGGACTTACTAAAGAAAGATTAAGAATAACACTAAAACAAATTAAGTTTTAGCCATTCTAATCTGTACTAATATCAAGTGTCTCTAATAAATTGGTTATACACGACTTGTTTCTCACGAAGCCGTGTTGATCCTTTGATATCAAGTCGTGTTGTATTAGGTGCTTCATCATTTCATCACGAATAAAAACTTTAACTATTTTTCAAAAGGTTTTTGGCTAGTTAAATCTTAGTAGATAAGTCAATTTTCTATTTATTAATTTATTTTATTGAATTAAAAAATTAATTAAGATTCGTAACAAATTATTTATTAATAAAAATCTACTTTTGTGACGTTTACATTTTTTCGTAATATATTTTTTTTTATGAAAATCAATTTTTGTTACACCGTTACATTTCGTGGCGTGAAAAAAGTAACCTAGACCATTAAATCTTCAAGGTGAAAAACAGACATTTTTCCCAAAGTCGAAAATGGGCGGAGTCTTGTTTTAACCGACCTGAAATTCGTGCTCAGCTCGTCGAGACGATTCAGAATATATATAAAACATATGCAATATCTGAAAAAAAGATCGTTTCCGCTTTATTCTTCATTCATGCCAAATAGTCATAAAGACAAATTTTCAAAGGCTAAAGCGAAATTAAAACTATTGGTAATTTTTTTTCATTTTATTAAAAAAAATTAAGTAATTATTTTTTGAAAAAAGAAACAAAAAAAATTAATTCAAATCTAAATTAAATTCAGTATATTTAGGAATAAAGTTATCAATTAGAGAGTAAGAAAATAAATATAAAGTTTTGTTTTCTATTATTGTATTAAATTCATCTCGTAGTTTTCTGGCATTGTGAATTTTGGTACAAAAAAACAGTACAAAAATAATCAAACTTGAAAAAAATATTAAAAAAACATCTCTACAATATAAAAAAATATGCAACTAAGTGCAACTTCATAAGTTGCAGCTTAAAAGAGAGTCTGCAAAATCTCTGCATTCTGCAAAAATGGATGAATTTAACTGGTTTATTTTATGATTAAATTATCTTGATAATGGAATAAAACAATTTAGCTAACTTTTGCATTTTAAAAGCGCTTTATCGGATATTTTGGTTTTCTTTTACTACTCTGTTAATTAAAATATAGATTTAGACAATTTTTTCAAATTTAACTATTTTTGCAGAATGCAGAGATTTAGCAGACTCTCTTTTAAGCTGCAACTTATGAAGTTGCACTTAGTTGCATATTTTTTTACATTGTAGAGAAGTTTGATTATTTTTGTACTGTTTTTTTGTACCAAAATTCACAATGCCTAGTTTTCTTTGATCAAAAATTAAACAACCTGGATCAATATCTTTAGCAAGAGCCAGAGCATAACCTAGAGCAAATAAGCCACAATCTTTTGTGCCATGTTGTTTACTAGCTTCAACATGAGATATATTAATATATCTAGAACCGCCAGATACTTTTCTTAAGACATTTTTTACAAAATTCAAGTAATAATTTGGATTATTCATGCTGTCATAAATATACTATTTATCCAAAAATTGCTCATTTGTTTTTGGGTAATAATTTGATATAACAACCAAATGATTGTGAGTATGTGCAACTTGAATAAAAACCGACTCTCTTTAGGACTCAGGATTAAATGGACAATTTTAAATGGTATAATAATCAGGCATGAACAGCCCAGTTACATTTTATTTATGTGATATAAGTTTTTTAAACTTGGTAATATGGAAATTATTTAATTCTTGAATGAGTCAATTCAAACAAACTTTTATAAATTGGTACATGATCATGATTACTATGTGAACGAGTCTCTAGATATTAAATATCATCTGATGCATCTGATTTAATTTTTTTGGCTATAGGTTCTTGGAAATCAACTGACTCTGAGTTGGTTAATATTTGATTAGTGAAATTTATGAGTGAATTAAATAAATCTTGACGCACAGGTTGGTCCTTGACTATGTGATTATTATAAATAGGAATTTGGCTTTTTAAAAATTGTGAATAAATCTTTGGAAAATAAAACACTACGCTGTTGAACAATTTCAAACTTGATAAAATCGATTCTGTATAAAAAATCATTTGTTTTTAAAGGATTCTCAAAAACAATTTTTTTAATTTTTCTTTTCTTTCAAATTTTTTTGTTCTTGGACCAGTGTTGTCAAAATGTTTCCAGAAAAATCCGTATTTTCCTTTAACCATGTATCTGTTGTGTCCGAGGCTTTTTAAGAATAAATTTATTTTCTAAACTTGACTTAAGATAACCAAGCTAAGTAAGTTAAGAGAAGAAAAACTAACTTCTTATTTTTTTTTATTAATTTTATTTCAAATTAACAAAAACAAAATAATAAATAACAAGAAAATAATAAGTATAAGTGGCCGGATCTTGTTGTGGAAAATACAAATTATAATTAAAGAGACATAAATAATAAAGAAATTATAAAGAAATTATAAAGAAAAAAGAAAGAAAAACGTAAGTAAAAGTGGTGATTATTCTCATGTGTTTATTTTTCTTAAATATGAAAATTTGCTGAGTTATAAACTTGAACTCATGGTATGTTGCATTTAAAATAAAAACAGTTAAATGTTAATACTGTTTTGCTATTGCAACATACCTTCGTTGCCAAAGAAAATGGCCCTCCTGAGACTTTTAAAAAAGATTGACAAAAGAAAATTGAAATTCCAAAAAATAACAAAAAAACATGTAATTAATTTTTGCTTAAAATGAACTAAAATGGAACACAAAAAAACAAAAAAATTTAATTTAAAATGAATTCAAAAGACCCGAAGAATTTAATTTTTCAAAGAGTTCTTGTTGGTTAGTTGGTGAGTCTCTCGTCGAGTTAGCGAGAGGATCAAAACCTACTGCTGTCAGATATTTTTTAAAAAATAAAAAAAAAAATTTATTAAGACAATGCTTTTCGATCATGTCGTATGGACTTGATACATTCCACACAAAGGGCATGCCCAGAGAGTAACAGTTCAAAAGCTCCTGGACCAGAGTCCACCATTATCCTAATACAAATTGGACACTCAGTCCTACTAATTATTGTTAAAAGAGGGTGAAAAGACTTGATATGATCGCCCATCCAGTCATTTACGACCCATTTTTGACAGAAGCAATCAATTGAATTTTAAGACTTCTCTTGGTTGTAAAATTTTAGTCGACGTCACTGTATTTCTTCTTTACAATAGTCAGGTAAAACTTCTGACTTTTTCCTTCTTTTAACAGTGCTGTTTTGAATTAAATTTAAAAAATTACTATTTACCTTTTTTCTTTCTGGACCGGTACCAATTTTCAGCTAAGTCCCGATAAATTTTAATTTTGCAAGTTTTTCGAAATAATTTCAGACACGTTAACATGTTAGTCCACTATTACAAGGTATATAAACACTTGTATATTCCTCTAGCTCATCTTCAAATGATATACTTTTGACTATGCCAGGGTATTAGAACTTTAACAGGGCCAAATCCTTTGCCTCTTCTGTATTAGGGACGTTTTCAACCGATACCAAAACCAGGGGTTTACTTGGAAGTGATACCAAATCCAGGATCTTGTCTGTTATGTTGACAACGTACGAATTGAAACCGATAAAAGTTTACGCGGCGTCCTTGACAAAATATTCATTTTCTTTGATTTAATAAAAAATTAAATGAATTTTTTGTAAAATTGTTTTTATTTAATAAAACAAAATTATATACAATTTAATTATAATTTTAGAAATGAAATTAAAAAATTATTTTATTTTATTGTGTTGGATTATTTTGAGTTTCCGATTCAAAAAGTTAAAGACCTTTTCATTTCGTTTGATGTATCTGTTTCGTCAAGATTCTCTTCATCGTCTGTCTCATTTCTAATTGGAATTATTACATTTTTTAATCCTGGTTTAGGTATTTTCGCTAAATCATATCTCCCTAAACTCATAAAAAAAATAATGGCTGCGACATGACTACAGCAACCCAACGTCCTCTTTCCTGTCTTACAGCTACAAATTCATGAGATATCGTCAATTAAATTAGAGTTTGGTTTGAACATGACAAAAACTTTATACTTCATGCTATTTCTATGACGAGATTGGATTTTTGTAATTATTATTTGGCTGTCTTGTTCTTCCGTAATTCTTTCGCTAATTAAAAGTGCGTAATGATCATTTATTTCAAAATGTTCAGCAAGATAACCATAAGCTTGTTCTAGTTGATAATTTCGAATGTAATTTTTTTTCGAATTGTATCCAAATCAAGCCTAGGAAATCCTTCGATTTCGAAGTCTTCGATTTTAACAAATGAATTTTAGTTCATCCTTAAATCCAAAAATTTTTCCAAATAATTTTTACTTTTGAGCTTACTTTTCATTGATTCTGCAATTTCTTTTGCATCATTTTTGTCTGATATTCTTTCTGAAAAAAAAAAGTTTATCAATGATGCTGCGATTCTGTAGTCAGCGTTTATATGGTTAAGAATCGAGTTTGGTTAATTGTTGTTTTAAAATCCCATTTATTACTTCATCCACGTATCGACATTTTGTTATCAAACGTGTTTCGAAAAATAATTTACATAAATTCGACAAAAAATGGAAACTAAAAAACATGTTGGAATTTTTGAGATCAAGCCATATTTTTTTTTAATCTTAAAATACAATCCTTGAAGCCACGATCGAAATAGCCAGATCATTTTTTAAAATTAATTCTTTTAAGTTTTTGTCTCAATTTAAAACATCTTCCATAATTGATGCATCATTATCTGGCACCATAATTTCCGTAAATATCAATTATTTTTCCTGTTTTAGTCACAACAAACGGCTTAACCAAAGGTCTTTTCTTATGACCGCTATAGAGTTTTCGCTAAAACATGTTATTTATACTCTTTTGGCAGTAACAATAAGTACCATCAGCTATAATTGCCAACTGATCATCATGTAAATGAAACAGTGTTTTCATATTTTGGTCAAAACCATTTTTTAACCAAAATAAGTAAATTGCTAGAGCTTGTAACTTTGTTCGATTTTCGGACATAATCAAAAACTTCAACTCGTTTGTTATAAAAAAAAGTTCATCCTTTGTAAATCGGGTTATTTTTATACCCATTTCATGAGTCACGCATGTAAAGTCATTGAATTTTTGGAAAAAAGTAGACATGTTTTCTTCTCGATACTTGAAACTCTGAAATAATATTTCAATTTTTTCAGAAGTCAATCCGATAGAAACATTAGCAATAGGAATTGTTTCTAACTGATCATCCTTTACATAATTATTATCTGAAAGATGATCAATACACGATCTAGCTCCTACAGGGATCAGAATTTCTCTTTTTAAATAAATCTCTACTATTGCTTCAATTGGAAGAACCATCATAGGTTTTGAACCTGTTTTTCTTTTACAAATAATACAAAAGCCATGGGACCCGTAACCTCGTTTTATTGATAATGTTATTTTTCCATTGTTTATAGCTTCTTGATTGGTATTTTTTGTCGTTACAGAATTTTCATCAGTTGGCATTTCGAAATTAATGATATCTTGTATTGGTTGATCAATCGTTGCATCGGATATTTGCTCACTTTGTTGACTCGAATCTAGAGCAATATTTCCAGTCATTATTACATCAGTATCCGATAGGTCAGTTGATTGACTCAAATCGTCTTTGTAATGACAGCATTTATTATAATATTGCAAAAAGTGTTTGTTACAAATAATATCACAAAAATTGAAACTGTGTTGTGAAATCTGCTCAGATTAGCTGATAAATATACGGTGGTTATTTCGTAAAGATTTCTTTTACCAATCAGATCTCCTCTTTTTTGCAACCTTCGGAAACTGGACAATAACGATTTCTTAAATTTTCAAGAGGCATTTTTGATTTAAAGTGACATAAGTTTATTTTTTACAAAAAAATTTTTAAAGATTAAATAATTCAAAGTTTTTTAAAAAATTTTCATATTTATATTAAAAAAAAGAGTTGATTTTTTTTTTCAAAGTGGAAAGGATGGTTTTTTCGAAAAAAAAGTAAATTTTTTTTTCAAATTTTTTTATAAAATTTTTACTGGATTGCCAAAAAAAATAATCATAATAGCAAAACAATTAGTATTTTTTGTCATTTTCATTCAAAAAATTTTTGGTCAGAAAAGTTAAAGACTAAAAAAATTTTTATCTTCGGAAAAAGCCGGTGAAAAATTCTATAAAATGAGCTATGAATTAATATTTACGGGCCAAATTACAATGGAGATCCGGCACAGTCCTTTGCGACTTGGCTTAGTTGATGACTCAAGGATTATTGTGTATGTTTCCCAACGAGTTCGATTAAAAAATTCTACTCCTATATTATGTTGAGTTGCATCAGCGTACCGAACAAACACGCTCGTTTGCCGACTCACATAAAATTCAGGGTCTTTGACATAAAAATTAGCTATTGCTCCAAAACGGTTATAGTAATTGTTAATCGAGTGAAAAAAAATTGATTTGTAATTTTTTAAAACTCGCACATTCCGAAACATTGCGTCATAATTTTCACCATTTTTCAATAGAGGTCTATTGGCATTGATTCTTTGGTTAAATGTTATTTGGTTCATCGTTTAAATTGAATTTTTAATTTTTTAACAAAAGTTTTTGTTTTTAACTATGAAATTAAATATATTTTATTTTTTCTCTTTTTTTTAATTTTTAATTTAAATCCTATTTCAAAAAAGCTTTACGCAATCTTAACTAACTTGCCTAAAATAGCTAGGCTCTCCAGGTTTTTTTAAAAGAATTAAGGATTATCTCGTCTTTAAAAATTAAAAATATAAGACTATATAACAGAGTAAAAATAAAAGTTATAACGAAGCTAAGTTGAATTGAAATGATATGAGAAATTTAGATCTTGAAAAATCAGGTTTCTTGCGTTGGCGCTTAGGACGAGAGTTTACTGGGGAGTAAATCGATTTGCATAGTTCACATCCATTTGTATTGTAGGTACTTTAGTCATATCTATTGAAGTAAGCTTTATATTTTCATCGAGCTGTTTATTTAGATCACTGGGTTGACCTCTTCTATTTAAGGGAGACTTGATGGTGACATTAACTAAATTATTAGGTCTTAAGTTTAACTGAGTAAATTCCTCTTTTAGGACTGATTTATCAAAATTAATTGACCCATAGAAGCGATTTAGATTATTTTTATGAACCATAAATGACCTAGCACGTTTCAAAAGATGTTTGATCTAATAATTTACGTCATTTAAACAGTCAACCACACGATATGGACCTTTCCATTTATTACTGAGTTTCTTTGCAGTCCCAAGTTTTGTCACATGGTTATACATTAAAACTAAATAATCTTTACTAACTTAGCCTTGTCCATCCTAAGGTCTTTATTTCCAGCTACTGTCTTGAAAATTTTTGCTATGAATGAGTGACTTATAGAGGGAGTGGCTCCTCACTCTATACGCATACTCGTCTTTCACCAAATCGAATGGAACATACTCATTTATTGGTTAAAAATAATTAAGAATAAA
>NTPY01000370.1:461548-497890 GCA_002922825.1 Brachionus calyciflorus
TCTTTCACCAAATCGGATGGAACATACTCATTTATTGGTTCAAAATAATTAAGAACAAAAAAAAGTGTAAAATCGCAAAAAAGACTCAGGAACGCCCACAAATTTCTTCATATTTTATGGAATTCAAATAAAAGATATTGATAGCTTCCGGAAAACGATGCTGTTTTTTAGACGATGATAATTGTTTTGAATAAATCGATAAAAAATCATCAAATTAAAACCATTAAAAAGACATTTAATCCCCGGCTTTGATAAGTAGGAAACAGGAAACAGGAAATTCATATTGAAGTATCCAACTATTTTAAATGTGAATGAACAATTCAACCCAATTCTAGATATGATCATAAAGGATCTGACTTTTTAGAACCTGTAAAATAATGGAAACGACAAAGGTTTGGAAAAAATAAAATTTAAAGAAAATCAGAATCTTAAAGTTATGCTCAAATGAATATCCACTCGTTAAAATAAAACTTTTTCTTTTTATTTAAGTAATAATTTAGTCTAAATTTCAATACATTAATGAAAATTTTTGACTTTGTAGCACTATTTTTAAATCTCAGATCACATTTTTAAAATTAAAAAAAAAAAAAAAAAAAAAAAAATTATTCGTCAAAACACAAAGTTTTTCAATTAGGGGTCAATTTGACACCGTCGGTCCTTAACGGTATAAAAAATATCGTGCCTTTAAATGTCAATTTGCTCTTTCTTGATTTCAGAAAATATAATCATATCGTCGAAATAACCACCAACAAAAATATTAAGGGCTTCTTTTATTTAAAATATTAAGACCTTGTTCATAAATCTCTGAAAAGTTGCGCACGCATTTGTCAATCCCATAGCCATGACCAATGACTAATTTAAAGTGACCGAACTCAAATACAAGCTGTGTAGTGTCCTGAGGACGGGTCAAGCACTTTTTGGAAATAGCAATTTGACAAGTCTAATTTCGAAAAGTATTTTGCTCGTGTTAATCTAGTGAGTAAACAATCAATATTTGGAAGAGGATAGGCATCTTTAACATTAACCTTATTCAACTCTTGGTAATCTATAGTAGTTCTTATGGATCGGTCAGGTTTGCCAACCAAAACATAAAGGAGAACTCCATGCCGACACACTTGGCTGTATAAGTTTTGCCGCTAGCATTTCATCGAGCATCTTTTTTACCTCATTTCTCTTATTGAATGGGATCTTTCGCACTTTCTGACGTATTGGTGTTGCATCGGTCACATGAATCACATGCGATATTGCTTCAGTTTGCGTCAGGTCTTTAAGAGAATTAACGACAAAACCTTCACATTTATTTTTTAAAAATTCAGGAGCAGTTTCTATGTCTAAATCCTCTTCTATCGATACTTGTTGGGCTGAGTATAAATTTAAAGGAGAAGCTGAGTCGACAACTGATTTTAAGTCTTCAATAATTGGCTGAGTATGTAATAACTATGTAACTATGTAATAAGTCTAAGCTAATCAATAATTTTTGGCTTAATTTTGGAACCAAAATAACCTCACGTTTGCTTTTAATATCACCTTACTCCAATAAAACATATTTCTTTTTTGGTATTAGGGCATTTGTGGTTGAGTCATTAGCGTAGCGTAATGTCGACTGGAATGGTTTAATTCTAGTAACACTATCATTCTGACTAATAACAGATGATTCTAACAATGTTACATCACAACCTGTATCTACTTGGCATTTTACCGGATTAGAGTCAACTAGGCAATAACCAACAACTTTAGGTTGATCAACTTCTCTTTGATTAATATTAAATTCTTCGATATGAGCCGATTTAGCTTTAAAAGCAACTGACATCGCTGGCACATTATCTTTAATTTTGATACTGGAATCACTTGGCCAAGACTTGGCATAATGACCCATTTGACCACACTTATAACAATTGACACGATCACTTGTCGATCTCGAAGGCGAGTATTTAGAACGAGTCTGAGTATTATATCGATTCGTTTGTTCAGGAGCAAAACTTACTCGACGAGTTCCATTGTAATTTCTTTGCTTAGTGTCATTTGATATCAATTTCTTTTTATAATTAGTTATATCGCTACGTTGACTCATATTGTTGTTATAATTTCTAGATATTTGATTACTTTGACTTGATCAGGATTAGTTTAAAACATAGAAAGGACAAAAAACATAGAAACATGAAACATAGAAAAAAGAAAACATAGAATTTCTCTTTTTTTTTGTATAAACATAAAATTAAAAAAACATAGAAACAAAGCTATTTAATTGATTCATCATTCATTCTATCATTTTAAAGTTAAATAAAAATGAAAAAGTCTCACCAATTAAATCAAATTAATTGCTTTTCGCCGAACTTAAACTTGCAATCACGCAAAATAATCTAAAAACAAGTAGATGTTTTAAGCAATTTCGATTAGGTTTTTCTACAGTATAAGCATAACCACATGAAACAACTTTATAACCACCTTTTTGTGTTTTTGTCTGAGTCCAAGTGTGGGCAGATTCTCCTTCTAAAACTACAGAATTCACTTGTTCTAATATTATTTGAAATTCATCTTTACAAGTAGTAACCGTTTTTTCATTCAAACTAATTTCAACGACATTATTATAAAATTCAAAATCAAAATTATCAATAAGATCAAAGGGCTCAATTTCAGATAAATAATGCACTCAACAAAGATTTGTTCTCTTCGTATCGATTGATATGGCCTAAAATTGAATTAAGGTCAATCAAACCTAAACCACATATTTTTGACTTCAATTCTTAGTCATTTAAACCAATTAGAAATTTTTCTTTAATAAATGACTTCATCATCCCTATGAGTTGGTATATTATCCAAAATTTTATAACATTCTTCATCTAAGCGAGACAACAACACGTTCTTTTTATTAAGCATTTGATTTGCATGAATATAAATATCAAACGTCTTAAGCCATGGTTCT
Source organism: Brachionus calyciflorus (assembly GCA_002922825.1). Classification (NCBI taxonomy): domain Eukaryota; kingdom Metazoa; phylum Rotifera; class Eurotatoria; order Ploima; family Brachionidae; genus Brachionus; species Brachionus calyciflorus. The sequence continues at coordinate 464,472 of NTPY01000370.1, forward strand.
ACCTCCTGGTTTCTCGGAAAACGTGGAGGCGTTTGAATATTTGAACAATTATAAACCATTATCTTCTCTCACTTGATTTTTGATAATGGATTACGCTTATTTAAACTAGCATCTCCATAATAATCGCTTTACGACTCAGTATCAGACAACGGTGAGTTCATAAATGTGCTTGTATTATTTAGATCTTTTCGCTTCACAGTCTTTTTGATCTAACAACAGTCTCTTCACTTGAGGAAATTTAATTCGCTTGCTAGCTAATTCAGGAGTTTTTATACTTTTTATTTTTATCTGTGGCATACGTCTGTTGAAAGCACTGGTTGATAGTAAATAGGATTTTTATGTCCTTTGACAACAGTCTCATCGAACGGATTATTTAACAGAATTGGACTACCGTTGAATGAAAATTCACTCCTGGATTGGTTCGAGAAATTTGTAAATTTTGGAGCAGATGTTGTAATAACTGATTTTGGTACAGTTGTAGTAGGATTTGTTGCCGTCTTTGTCGATGGTGGAACTGGAATAGGCTGTCTCGTGGCAACAACTACTGGGTCTGGTACATGTTTTTTAGACCTTCAAATCATTTGAGTACAATATGAAACAAAGATACATGAATATTCATCACCAGTCAATTTAATTGTTTTTTTTTGTTTTTTAATTTTAGTTTTTTGTTTTTATTGCTTCCTTTTTTTTAAAAGTCTCAGGACCATAAGTGACTAAAATTGGGGACAATATCATTCAATAAAAATTTACATTTTTGAATTTTGTGAGTTGAGGTATAACATACAATATCAAAAGTAGGCAACAACTGGATTTGAAACACACTGCCTTGAACTTTTTGGCTTACGTTTTTTAAAGAAAAAGACAAGAAATCCCGGGAAAATAATAAAAAATTGAGGTATAAGGAAAATACATGTTTATTCTAGCGAAAAAAGAATTATTATCCTTCTTTTTAAACTTAGCTAAGTACCTAATAAATTCATAAAATTCACTCATCTTATAATACTTCATTAATTATGCCCACATGCATGAAAATTCTTCAAATTATTCAAAATATCATTCATAATATTTTTAACTTAAAAACAACTAAAAAATATTACTGGAGACTGGGCAGCTATCCACTATCTGATTAATTAGAATACTTCGACCTCTTCTTTTCAAAAATAACAAAAAACAAAAAAATTTAATCTCAAAATCTAATCTCTAACTTTTTAGCACTTGTTTCAAAATATATGAAATCATACTGGTCACGGCAGTAATGTTGTGTCCGAGGGTTTTTAAGAATACATTTATTTTCTAAACTTGACTTAAGCTCAGTGAGATTAGAGAAGAAAAACTAAGTTCTTATTTTTTTTTATTAATTTTATTTCAAATCAACAAAAACAAAATAATAAATGACAAGTAAATAATAATTATAAGTGGCCGGATCTAGTTGTGGAAAATAAAAATCGTTAAGGAAAATGCTTTATCTGTTTAAATATAACAACCATAGATCTTTGCAAACACAACACTAATTGCTTGAATAATTGCTAATTCAAAATCCGAAAGCAATTTTGTAATTTAATTGTCAGATTATTACTTGTTAAAATACATTTTACTTGTGTCAAAGCAACAATATAAGTTTCACTTTCTTTGTTTTGTAACAAAATGTACCCAGCTTGAAACATTTGATTTTGATAAAAACCATGTATTAACAAAATTATTTGATGAAATTGAGTAAAGAGGACAAGTCTTAAATGTAGCATCAAGGTGCCATCTTGTAGTATTTGACAAGATTTTCATTCCAATCGATGACATGAAAACTAATTTTCAATTTGAGATGTTCAAATTGTCGAATTTTAAAAATGGTTCTCCATTAAGTTGAGAGTAAACTTCATTTATTTTGATGGCTTTCACTTCTTTTGCATTTACTGGCTTTGTCTTGTTACGATGATATCGCAGATTTGATTTTACTGTGGTGAAAGGCTTCCAGTGTTTGGCTAACTTTTGATATGAATATAGCTTTTTATATTTAGCGTTATATGCATCGCTAAGCCGTATATGGTCGAATAATATCGATTGTTGTAAATTACTTAAATTACTCGTTTGAAATTCAATAAGCAATCAATTTCGTAATTTGATAAACCTTGATGGTAATTCTCTTATCTGATAAAAATAATATTACACACCCTGTTGCAACAATCGGTAATTTTGAAAATTACCGTTTTTTGGTAACGGTAATTTTGAAATATAATTTGCTTATCAACTTGATCGACCAAAATTATTTCTTGATTCATCTTTATTTGTTATGTTTATTGCAGAAAATAAGTTTATTTTATTTAAAGGTTTTTGTAAAATTAATTAATAAATTTTTTTTAACACTAGAAGTACCGCATTTTAATTTTGTCTTAAACACCGGTATACGCAAAAAAGGCGTATTTGTTTAAAATAATTTATTTTTTTGTAAATGAAAAGAAATTTAATTCAAAGAGTGATAAATAAAACTTTTTAAAGTCATTATGTAAATTAAATTTATTTTTAAAATGATATAAAAAAACAGGTAAAAATCAGTAAAAAAAAGAAAAAAGATGAAAAAAAACTTGTTATATTTCTTTATTTTGAAGATTTGCCGAAGTTGGCGCAAAAATATTTTATAATTGTACATGCCGCGGAAGTCCGACGAACTGTTTTTTTACATTTAAAGCAGCAACCAATGGTTTTGTTGCGGGTGCAATTAAATCTTGTCTGGCAAGTAGGCTTTTCCTTTTTTAAATTTTCCGTCGAGATTCTCATAATTTTGAGCATTATCTTTTTTGAAGGGCTATCCATCGTTTGATTTGATTTTGACCGTTTTCGATTGGTATTAGGAGTTAATTTTAAATCCTGTAAAGACTTTTTACCAGTATCTTTGATGGTAATTATCATTGAGTTTACTAATTTCTTTGACAAGTTGAGCTAAAAAGTCGCGTCTTGGGATTTGAGATTTGTTAACTTTTTTATAAAGGACCCAACTAGTGATTGATGTAAAATTGTGAATATTATAAAAAACTTGAACAGGCCATCTCCTTGTTGATGATTTAACGCTATAATTACGAGTCATCTGATCAATAGAATCCACCCCACATTTGGTTTGATTATAGTCAATTATTCTATTAGGCTTCTTGCTAATTTGCTGTTCTTCTTGTCATATTTCTGGCTTGTCATGATAAGTACTAAGAATCGCCACATTTTTATCGGTTCGACATTGGTAAACTGTTAATAAACAGCCACTTTAATATTCAAGGAAAAGCCTATCATTACTCTTTTGCTTGTTTTTCACAGAAGACGGTAATTCTCTCTTATTTCGCTTGATTATTCCAATCAAAGTTGGTTTCTTTTTAAAAAGTTCAATCGCGAGTTTCATTGACGAAAAAAAATTATCGGTCGAAATACAATGCCCAAAATTTTGATACGGCTCAATTAATTTTTTGACAACATGCTCACCAAGTTAGTCTGATTCAGACCTGTCAGAATTGGCACCAAGATAAGGAAAACCATTTAGCAAGTATTTCGTGTACAATTCAGCAAGAAACCAAAATTTTATGCAAAATTTATATGGTTTATTTGGAATATATTGATTATTTTCAAACCTGCTGTTCATCAACAGTTAAATATTGACTTGGGTTGTAGCATGCTTGACTATTTGATACTAATTTTTCCCAGATTTCTCTAACTGCACAGTGATTCAGAATTTTTCAATTTTGGCCAAAATTATTTAAAAATAGAATTTTTAGGTAAAAAATTCATTTTAGAGTAATTCAAGGTCGCAGAATTTGATTTTTAACATAATTTTTAAAGTTGACCTATAACTGACCTATTCAGCCCTGAGCCCATAGGATAGTTACATCAAAATTTAAAAAATTGACCAAATAATGCCTTTTTATACATCAATAAATTGATCTCGAAGAGAATATTTTAAAAATATAATGTAATTTGAAATTATTTTATTTTTATGTCAAGAAAATGAAGAAATAGATTTGTTTTTTCAATCTAAAATGTCTTGGATAGGCTTTTGGTTTTTGATGAGATTTCGTATTTCATCTAATGTTAAATTTTCCTCGTTCGTTTCTTTTTCAGAATCTGATGATTCTTTACTTTCATTTTCTACATTTTTATCAATTTGGACTATCAACGGAGAAAGCAACTTAATCTGACTCTCAATGTTAGCGCGTTCGGTTCGTATAAGCTCTGCTGTTTCTTTATCAAATTTTATCTTTATTGGTCTACAAAATCCAAAGATGGAGTAGCATTTTTCCATAGAGATGTTGGCTTTCTATGTTAAAGAAAGAAAATGAGTAAAGAAATTAAAGGTTTTAAACTTTCCATTTTATTTTACCTTGCCACTAATTCTCAAGTAAAGGGTACAAAAATTACCGAAAAGAGACACTTGTCTGAAGAATCATTTGAGGAAAAATACTGCTTTTAAATGCTCTGACCTGTTGCCCAATCAAAGCCCCATTTTCCCTTAAGAACAAGACTAATTGACAAGTCTCCATTCGTTTGGATCAATTAACCCTTATCCGTCTAAAACTGGGTCCAAAATGACCCGATGCTACTTTAACGGCTGAAATGGGTCAATTTCGACCAAAGCTTATTTTTACTATTTTCTACTATTAAAAACTGTAAATTTATTGTTTTAATCCTTTTCTTTGTAGTTAAAGCGTAACTTTTGATATAACTCTCTTTTTTTTGCCAATTAAAATAAAAAGTATTTAAAAAAAAAATATTTTTTCTAAAACATCCTTCAATTTTTTGTTTAAATAATTTTTCATTTGATTTGCCGAATTTATTTTTAATTAATTTTAATTAATTAAATAAAAAAAATTAATCTTGGATTGATTTTTTTCATTTTTTTTCAATTTAATTCAATTTATCCTTTTTATCAAGAATTTATAAAATACAATTTATCTTTTTTCATATTTTCTTCAAATAAAATATATGAATCTATATTAACGGGTCAAAAATGACCCATTTCAGCCGTTAACCGAATAAAAAATAATGAAAAAATTTCGGGTCAAAAATGACCCATTTTAGCATTTAATGCAAAATTTTATATTTCCGACGGATAAGGGTTAACAATTAATTTTTGCTTCACTTGAATTGGTCGCAAGTTCAAACTAATCGATACGTTTAATTTCAATTTTCATGATAAAAATATACTAAAGAGAATAAACACAAAGGTTTTATTAATTTTATTTCATAAATATTTATTAAAAAGATTATTAGAAAATAATTTCAGAAGTCAAACTTTAATAAAAACAAGTTTTTTTACTATAAACATTCTTTTTTTTAAATAAAAATATTTGAAAAAATCGCATTTTTGAAGTCTTTTTTTTGTGAGAGGGGGATGGAGGGGGATGAGATTTTTTGATTTTCTGATAGATAATAGGCTGTAGTTTATTAAAAAATTCAATTGAGCTCTGACACTCGTAGACATTTTTTTCTATTCTTATCTAAACTTTGATAAAAATAATGTAAATTTCACTATATTTGGTTAGTATTTTAAAAAGTGTTGATTATTTTAATCTTGCATTTATAAGAGACACATAATTTCACTATAATTTAAAAAAATTTTCAAAAGTTTTGCTCTTTGCATCTTAAAGATATTTAACTTATAATTTACACATAAAAAATAATACATTTTTTTCATCAACTTTGGGACAATTTATTTGGGTTGGAATAATGATAATATATAAAAACTATATATATTCTGAATCAGCAACTTTCGAATTACAATAAAAAAATTAAAAAAGTTGGGTTGGTCGTAATGTCAATTGTGGCCACTTTTTATAACAGCCTGAATCACTGTGCTACCCTAGTAGTCTCTTTGGTAACAGATATTAAATTAAAATTTTTTAGGAATGATGAAAAATATGAATCTTCATCTTATGGGTCCATATTTAGTATTAAATGCAAAAAGCATGTTTATAATAGTAATAAACAAAAATAAAAGATATTTTTTTTCGTTAGTTGTCATCAGAATTCAAAAACCCCCGATGTATCCGAAACCTCTGATTTATTTAAATCATAATATGGCAAGATTTTTTTTCTATTTAACATTTTCAAAACTTTTTAACTGCGTAATTTAATTTTTTTACAATTCATTTTCATGTTAAATTTTGAAATGTTATTACGCAATTCTTTAGAAAAAATTAAAATAGAAAAAAAATCTTGCCATATGCCTTTTTTTTAGCAAAAATGGGAATCATGTGATTTATTTTTACGAATAGCGACTTTCGACTCTTTTAGACATAAGAACTTTTAGACATAAATTTTGACATAAAAATTTTATTTTTTTAGATTTTATCCGTTAGGCTATTTAGAAAAAAAATTGCCTAGTAGGAAATTGATATTGAGATTTTTAATTAGAGTATCATTTCTCTTTTTTTAAAGTAAAAGTTTTAATAAATTAAAATGAATTTTTCTCAAAACTATCTTATCAAGGTAAATATAAGAAAACTGCTGCTTTAAAAAAATATAATTAAAAGATTCCTCGAATGTTTTTTCTGAATAGCTATTGGTCTTTGAATTTTTTACATTTTACGAGCTTATTTTAGTAATTTTATGTAAATTTAATTTTAAAATAATTTTTTTTAGCCACGAAAAGTCACATTTTTTTTTTCACGCTTTGTCCTTAAAATATTCCTTGTTTGTCACACTTAGTCACGAACTTTTCGATATCTCAAGTTACGAGAATCACCTCGATCTCCAATTTCATGACAACCATGAGTTTTCTGGTAAATAATAAACAAATTTAATTTTAATAAAAATGGTGGTAAGATTTCACTTATGTTTCTTAATCCGGTTTTTTTTTAAAAACTAACAAGGTAAAGTCGCTTCAATCCATGTTTCTGATCCGATCAAAGGATTCTGATAATTATTTTTTTAGAAACAAAAAATTCCCTTAAGAATAATTAAAATTTTATTATTTATGGATACTTTTAACCAATGATTATGATGACGATAATGTAAACTTTTAAAAAATTATTATAATCGTTTTGTGGTTCATTTTTTAAAATTAAAATTTATTTAGAAAAAATTCTTTAAAAACTGGCCACAGTTCTTAATATTTATAAACTTCGGGTATTATTGATGTATTTTGCCAAATTCTAATCTACGAAAGAACGCACAAGAGAGTTTCATAGAAAATGACCTATGAAATAGAATTTTTATTATTGTATCGGTATTAACGATTTTAGTTAATTATTAACCAAGGTTATTTATCATGTGAATTTTCTGAAAAAATAATTTTCTTTCGGCTGAAAACAAAAATCTAAAAAGTCAAATATTATTTTCTTTATGGCAACTTTGTTTTTAATGAAAAATTTTTTTTCAAAGTTTGAATTAGATTAGCTAAAGAACTCTTGTAAAATAAAATTTAAAAAATTAAAACCAAATACATTAATAAGAGGTTAATATGTACCGTAAACCTTTGCAATATCGTGCGTGCACTTAAAACCGAATTTTCGGTTTGTATCCAATTTTTTGATTGGTTGAAAAAAAAATTGACCAATCAAAAAATTGGGTACAAATCGAAAATTCGGGTTTAAGTGCACGCATGATATTACAAGGATTTACGGTAGTTAAGATTAAAATATTTAAATTCTTTTATAATTTTTTTTGGACTATTTTGATTTAAAGTTAAAAAGAAAGAAGCTTTATTGAAAAAAAAGTTGCCATATAGCCATTAAAATAATTGAAATAATAAAGCCTTTTCGATTTTATAGATACCCAAAAGCTAAAATGGTAAAGAAAATTAGCTTGGAAGCATTATACAGTTGATTTGTTTGAAAGATTAAATATTCATTGAAAAAACTTTTCAACGAAAATTTCTACAAACTTTTTCTATAAAAAATTTTCTATTAACCCTAGACATGTTATGTGGGGTGCAAACTAACCCCAGATTTTTTTCCATAATTTTTTTTTCTCATAATAACTAAATATTACCATTTAAAGGATTTTAAAATTCTGTCGAGTAGTTTTTAAGAAAAATGAAAAAAATCGTTTTTATCCGGATTTTTGATTAAATCTTTAATTATTTTTCCTTTAAAAATTTACACAAAAAACAACATAACATGTCTAGGGTTAAATGAATCGCTCCCTATAAGAAAATTATTATTCTTAAATTATTAATCAAATTCTTGCTTATCCGCTCATGCTCAAAACTTTCTCTAAGACTTTTAAATGGTATTACCAAATAGATTTTCAAAACTTTAAAGCTCTGCAAAAATGTAACATAATTTAGCATTTTATAGAACTTCTATTTCCATTCAAAAGTTTTAAAGAAAAAAAGTCGCTAAAACTTCAAGCAGCTGAATTTCAAGCTTTAAATTAAAAATGAAATTTATTTTTCATAGAAAAAGCAAAAACGCAAAAGACTGAGCTTTCGACTCAGGATTATCAAAAAAATAAAAATTATGTAATGACGAAAGTTAAGATTAGAAAAAAAGTTATAACTTTTGCTTATTGTCAAGTTAATAAGATCAAACAGCTAAGAGTGTTATTTAAAAATTATTTTTATAGAAAAATATTTAGCTTGTAATGGTACTCTAACTCACGTTTTTTAGTGTTTCCTAATTAATTACAAATGAACTAGAATTAAGTTTCGGATTTAAAGTTTTAACTAAAATAACCAGTCAATTTCAAATTTTAATGTTTTTTGTGACATCAAAATTTGAAGCGTAAATCAAAGATGAAATAGTCCTTAATGGATAAATCAAGCAATAAATATTTTTATTTAAAAAAATTCGAATTAATTCGAAAAAAAGTTTCTATTTATTTATTTAGTTGAACTTAGCTCCTTGGAACATTCTATAATATTATTTTATAGTTTATTTGGTCAAAAAAGCAAATTTTTATGGTATTATATTAAAAAAAAGATCGCCAAATACCGTAGTCCCTCATTTGTTGTACCACTGGTCTGAATTTGTGACAATAAAAAATTAAGCTCCGAAATTTATTAAATTTGATAATTATTCGTTTTGAGAACCAAATTTTTTAAAGTCAAAACTTAAGACCAGTGAACCATTTAATGAGACAGTACCGTCTAGAAGTAACTCATTATATACTAGTCAAAGTCTTTTATTTTTTACAAAAATTTACTACAGTAAAATTCTGAAATTTTTTTTAATTTAATTAAACCAAAAATTTCTTAAAATTAAAAAAAAAAAAGCTATAGGCTGGAGTATAAGGACTTGTTGAAAAAAATTAAACTTTGGTAATCACTAAAAACAGCACTTGCTAATTTTATTCACAATCACAATGGTATTTGCATACGGAATTTTGCAAAAGTAAAAACCAATAAGTTTTCAAATTAACTAGGGTTGTTAATTGAAAAATAAAATTTCGAAATTTTTCGAGATTTTTGGACTTCGAATAACTTTTTAATTTTTCAAAAAATGTATAAAGTATTTCATTTAATTTTCATATGGATAAAATTAACTTTAAATTGAAATTTTATGAAATGAAAAAAAAATCGGGGGCCTAATTTTTTTTCTTTTTTAAAAAAGTTATTTGATTCATAAATTTCAAACTAAAAAAATTTTCTTAAAAAAATTTTATTTTCGTTTCTTAAAATTTTGTTTCTTTCATGCCACATTGGTTAAAAAACGATGATTGTCCAGAATTAGTCTATGATGCAGAATTGGTCTTCTAAAATATAGATTTTTTGTTCTTTAGTCTAGATACAACAATAATTCACAGTTCAAGGCTAAACAAGGAAAAAAAATTGTACTATAAATTTTTTTTCTAGAAAACGAATTTTTTTTTTAGAAATTTTATTTTTTCTTTTCAAGATGTTGAAATTGAAATCAAAAATTTCAAGTGAAATTTTAATTTTGGTAAAAAATCTAAAAAGTTTACATAAGTTCTACCAATGAAACGAAACATATAAATTAGAAACTTATTTTGAAATGAAAAAATTAACTTGAATTTCGAATTTTTAAACTTCGAAATAACTCGTTTTACTCTTTTAACAACCCTAAAATTAACATAAATTTTAGTACACCACTGCTAGGGTTAACTTTCTTTGGTTCGTGTGTTTAAGTGCTGTAAAAATACAAATTTACCATTATCCTATTTAAAAAACAAACTTAATTTTCACATAAAATTTTTGGCTTCTATTTTCAGATAAAAATAATTTTCTTGATCATTAGAAAAGATATGATTTGCTGGCTCTTTTTAATCTTATAAAGTAGCAAGATTTTATTTTTAAGATAAGACGAGTCGTAAAGGCTTAGAATTCTAATAAGACTCAAGTCAATTGATACTTTTTAATGTTTAAAACGTTAGTACATTAAAACTTATCAATAAATAAAATATAAATCAACTCCACAACAACAACAACAACAACAAAAAAGCAATAAAAAATGTAAACTATTAGTATCAATTCCTTGATATTTAAAAAATAAAAAGACCTTAATGATCAATTTGTTAGAATAAACACATAAGTCTCAAATTCTCTCTCATTGGAGGGAAAATTTCAAAAAATAAATAAAAAGAGTAACATTATTTTATGCATATTTTGACATTTTAATTTTTAATGTTACTTTTTTTATTTTTCATGTGAAATATGAGGATAACCAAAAAATTCATTAAATTTTACGAAAATTTATTCAACATTCAAAATAACAAAAAATATAAAAAAATTTTTTTTTTTTCAAAAAAAAAAATATTAATAATTACAAAATACATTAAACAGAAATTAAAAAAAAAAATTTTTTTAATTAATTTTATAAAAAAATTTTAATTAATTTAAAGCTTTTTTTTTCAAATTAAAAAAAATAGCCATGATTTTTGAAATAAAAAAAATTAAACAACTTGATAAAAAAAGAGACTTTTTGCTTATGTATTATTCCATCACCACTTTCTTAAAAAAATTCTTAATAAAAAAAGCTCTCCAAACTGGTTTTAAAGGTATTTACAAAAAAAATTTTAAAGCTTGAAAAAAAAAAATTTTTTTTTTTTGTGATCCTACTGTTTGAACTTTTGGATTTGAAAAAAAAATAATTTTTTTTGTTAGTCTCCAGCGATAAAAAACAAAAACGAGGATTTTATTTATGCGAATTTATTTTATTTAATAACAAAAAAAATTTTTTATTCTTCATCTTCATCGTCTGTTTTGAGACTAGAATCGAGATCGAGTTTGGCTTTTTTGTATGTTTGCATGTGATGATGATGATGGTGATGATGATGTTGCATTAGATTACTTGATGACAAATCTGAATCCAAATGATCCGAACTAGTCGAGTCTATTTTAACTGAAGGATCATTTAAACTTTTTATATTATTCTCTTTTTTCCATTTCATTCGACGATTTTGAAACCATATTTTTATTTGTCGCTCTGTTAGACCCAATGAATGGGCTATCTCAATACGACGTCTTCTCGTCAAGTACCTTAAAGTTAAAAAAAAAATTAATTTTTTTTCCAACAAAAAAAAAATTTTTTTTTTCTTACTTATTGAAATGAAATTCTTTTTCAAGTTCTAGGGTCTGGTGTCTTGAATATGTTTGCCTAGTACGTTTATGATCATAATTAGTGAATTTACTTGTTTTACTACTGACATTAGTAGCCGGTCTCATCCAAGGATAAATTAAATTTTGCGCGTTCATTTGATTCATTTGCGGCATTTGTTGTTGTAACGATGCTGTAAAAGCGGCTTGATGTGGACTCATTAAATGATTTGATTGTGGTGATTGTAAATGACTTTGTGTATTCATTTGATTCATGTGTTGACCATTTACTAAATGATGTTGTCCTTGTTGATTTTGCTGCATTAAATGACCAGGTTGATTTAAATTAGTTAAATTAGAGTCTATTTGTTTGTATGAGTTTAAGTAATCTGGTGATGATGACGATGAGATTGAGGCAAATTGACTACTACTACTTGTACTACTACCACCACTACTTGGATTATTTAAACCAATTAGACCATTAGTACCTAAATGATTTTGTTGATGAATAGGCGAAGCTAAGTGTGGAAAACCGGAAATTTGGGAATAATTATTAGGAGTTGATGTAGTTGTGTTTGGTGCTTTTAAATTTGTGTTTATAGGTTGCATACGGTCGTACATAAAACGATTAAAATTTTGGTCATCAAAACCATTTTGTTGAATTTGTGCTGGATGATTTTGTGATTGTAAATTTAACATATTTAAATTGTCTGTTTGATTTATTTGATTATTTGAATGATGATGTAATTGTTGATGTGTCATTTGAGACTGTGGTTGATTGTTTGACATTGCCGCGGCAGCAACAGCCACTGCAGCAGCGCCGAATATGTCATTAGCTGCCGAGACTAAATTGTTTGGCATTACATTACCAAAATAACTACTCATTATGTCTTCTTAGAAGAGTCTTTATATTTTATTTTATAAAAGGAAACTACAATAAAAATAAATTTAATTTTTATTATTATTATTTTAAAAAATTAATAAAGTTGTCTTTGTAAATTATTATTGCTAATTAAATTTAATTGTAATGCTATTAAATGAAATGATAATCGAATAATGTGATTTTGGTTGTTATTGTTGAAAGAATATATGGGTGAAGAGTCTCCCCAACCAAGAAACAAAAAAGCTATAAATTTTTTTTTGTACAGAAATTTAAGAGCAATTTTTTTTTATTTCTTTTTTTTTTGTTTGGTTGTTTCTTATATAAAAACAAAATGAGTTTTATTTATTTTTTGTTTGTTAGAATATCCGAAAATGCTTTTTTTTTGTTGTTGTTGTTGTTGTAAAGTTCTAGTGAGAAATAGAGAGAGAGAGTGAAAGAGAGAGCCAATCGGATTCGATTTAATACAATATTAAAAACTAATCAAAATAAAATTAAATATTTTTAAAATATTTTATTTGTTAAGATTTTTTTTTTTTCGAATAGATTTTTTTTCTCTAACCAATCAAATATTTTTGTTAAAATTTTCGGTATTGTTCTTTTCTTTAATTTTATTTTGTTATTTTTTTTTTTGTAATTCAAGCACCGCCTTTTCAAAAATAATTCTATTAAAAAATTATATTTTTTGTTGTTGTTTTGAAATTGAGAAAAAATTTACCTTTAAGTTTCTCCCAGACTTCATATTTTTTAAATTTAGCATTAAACCTATTATTTTTTTTTAATTATTTTGTTTTTCTTACATTTTGAAAATTTTAATGATTCATTAAATTTTTCTTTTATTCTAGATGTAATCATTTCAAAAATGTTAAATTTATAATTGGAAAATATTTAATTGGTAAAAATTTTTTTTGGTATTCTGGGACTCTAAAATGATGTTTACCATAAAATGTTGCTTAAAAGCTTTTACAAACTCTTTGCTTAGACAAACGTAAATTAGAAAAATAAGTACTTAAATAGACCTCATTAAACTCTATCAGCAAAGTCACTTTTCTTGAGTATAATATGTCTTTCAGACTATCAATAACTGATCGCTTATTAACAGATTCTAGTTTCAGTGTGCTTGCTTGATTTTATAAACCTTAAATATAACCCATTATTTAAAAAAAAATTAAAATTTTTAAAACTTGGTGTTAAGTTGGTAAACGTGTTTCTCGGATGATAATAGATGTTTTATCAGATGTCAATAATAAGAAAAGATCTTATTTTAAGCTCTCTTTATGGTCAAGAAAATTAATTTAAAAAAAAATTAGCAAGTTTTAAAACAATTTATTTCTCTTGTGTTTTGTTTCATTTTCAAAATTTAAAATTAAATTTTATCTAATCTCGAAACTTATTTTATATCCATTAACTTTTGTTGGCGATTTTTTAGTTTGCAGATGAAGATACTTGGATTAAGTTAAAATTTTCAAAAATGAATATTTCAAAAATAAATTTAATTTTTTTAGGCGATTAATATATTTATTAATATATTCAAAGATTTCAAGATTTAAATTTTTGGAAGCTTAATGTTGAAGAGATACTGGACCCGGACAAATAAAAGTTCTAACAAGTCTCATCAAGGAGCGTGGATAAAATTAGACCATTAGTATGAGATTTTCAAAATATTTTTTAAAATATTTTATTTACAAAAATGAAAGTTCAACCCTTAACCCTAGGTTTTGACCGTAACCGTAACTCATGTTAGTTTAATGTTAAAACCTACATTCAATGGTTGAAGTTAGATTTTCATAATACTGTAAGATTGAACAAAGTTAAACGAAACTATGATACCGTAATTGTCGTTCATAATTACATGTAATAATAACTAGATTTCGGTTATAATTCCTATGGAGGTATATTGGACTGAGAATTATGAACGAGAGTTTACGGTAATTTTTTCTGGAAAAAATTCAAAAGCTTTTCCATTTGAATCTAATGTCGGCCAAGTCCTAAAAAATCTTGCTAATATATAATGTGATAATGAAAAAAAAATTTATTTTAAAATTAGATATTTTATGTTTAATCAAAATTTAAAACCTTGATTGAAAATCCATTGAATTTTTAAAAAACAAATCTCGAAAATTCAATAAAAAAGCTTTTAGTAGAATTCAAACTTGATTCTTTGGAAATTTAAAAAATATCTTTTAAAAATTTTATATTTTTTTGAATCAAAGAAATCAAATAATCAATTCAAACTCAAACAAAACAAACTCTTCTAAGATTATTGACTAATATTTTATTTTCAAAGATGAAGAAGATTAGATATAAATGGTTTCTATAGCATTTTAACTTTTAGGAACATTTAGGGATACTTTTGATTAAATTTTGCAATAAATAAGTATTTGTTTTTAAAAGTTTTACCATTCAAAATCAAGACAAAGAATAAAAGAGGATATTAATTTTTTAAGTCTATACAAAGCTTGTTTAGCTTTTGGAACTTTTCAAATTATCATGGCATATTTTTTATAAGTTAAAATTTTTTGAAAGCAGTTCATTCATCTTTGAAAAAAAAAGATTCCAAATTTACATAGAACGAATGGTAAATTTTTGGAAAAATCCGGATTTACTTGACCTTAAAAAATAATAGAAGCTAAAATTGTTATTAAAATTTTTGATCAAAATATTTGATTGAAGCTAATAATTTAAAATAAAACGCAAATTTTGAAAAATTATTTGCTTCAAGCTTTCAAATCAACTTAAAGTTAGACTTAAAAGACTTACTAAGTCGACCGAAACTACCAAATCCAAATATTGACCAACAAAAAAAATGAATCATTGTATGTATCTGTCTAAAATATTAAACTCTGAAGATACATTTCAAAACTTTTTAAAGATTTATTTTAGATTTTCAAAAAACATAAAGATATATATTTTTTTAATTTACCAAACTTTAATCAAAATTAATGTTCATATATCTGTTTGTATATTGAATTCAATTTTACAATGAATCTATACCAAATCGATTAAAATTGATTTCTTAGTTGAAAATATAATTTATTGATTTTATAATTTATTAGTACTAAGAAGAAAAAAAAGAAAAGAAGCCATGTAAACAAATTAGAGTCTAGATCATCATCAAGTATTTAGGGATACGCTTAAAACATTTTTATTTGTTTCTAATAATTTTTTTGTTCAGATATTACCGATTATCTATACACATAGATAGAAGTACCTAATTGATCTATATGAGTTTTTTTTTTATTACTCTCAAGTTGCCATATGGCTGAGTATAGAAATATAAACAAAACAAAGAAAAGCCTGCTTCATTCACTAAATGGTAATTATTGAGATCAAAACTCTTTGAAAATTGATTTTGTTGTTGTTGTTGTTGTATTTTATTCGGTGAAAAATAAAGTTGTATTTTAGTGTGCAATAAAAATGAGATGACATTTAGAAAATTGAAAGTAAAAAGCCATAAAGAGATTAAATTTTCATTTAATATCACCACTGGGATGAATTAAATAAATATCTACTATTTCTGTAATCAGAAATCATTATCTTGAAAAAAAAAAACTAAAACTTTCAGGAAGGAATTGAAATTTTAATATTTAGGAAACGAAATGCGCAGTTGTTCTGTTTATGAAATTCTCAGTGTTTAAGCAATAAAGATCAATTTCCGTAGGGTTTCTTTTTTTTTATTATATTAGTACTTTAACGTTGTCTTAGAGAAAAGAGCCGATTTTCTAGTGCAATCAAGTCATTTAGCCAAGGTATTAAAAATCTATTAAGACCCAAAAAAACAAATAATTAATTTTTTCACCGCGATTTAAGAAAGAAAAACGTAAACATTTCGACTTCGAATAACAACCACACACACATAAGAAATTTTATGACTTATCATTAAAAATCGATTAAGAAAAATGTACAAGGACTTTTTTTTTATGTTTTTCTTAAAATCGGCGTTTTTAGGTTGTAAATTTTTTCTAGCCAAAAATAAGAGACAAATTTTTCTTAATTACAATGTCACTTTGATAAATTTAAAATTTAAATTTTTTTTTTTTAATTTACATGATCCGGATTAATTATCTGATTTTTGAAACTACCTGAAGCATTTTTAATTTTTGTTTTTTTATTGCACTGAAAAACGAAAAAAATTTAAAAACATTAAAAATTTCTTTTTGTTGAAACTTTATTCTTTGCCAAGAATATTTTTCAGCTGAATTTCGAATCAACAACAACAACAAAAATTATCATATTTAGCGTAAAAAAGAAAAACAACTAGATTTTTAGTGTTCTAGTTATTTTGCTTAGCCTCAAGTTTGTGAATTCACAGATTAATGAGAATAAATTCAATTTTTATGTTTTTAACAAAAATAAATTTTTTTTCATAGTGATTTACCATTGCTGGGAAATACGTGAGTGAAATGTCATTTAAAAAATTTAAACAAAAAAAATAAAGAGGAAATTTATGGTCTTTTTAGCGTTGAGTAGAGAGGTTAGAATTTTATTTTTCTAAATGGTTCGTTAAGAAAGTCTATTAAAATTTTATTATTTCTTTTTCTTTTCAACCAAGTCACTACAATTTTATATAATTTTTATGACTTATTTTATATTATCCTAATAAATGAATTAAAGACTCTGTCCTAAATCCTGTATGCCTTATTTGCTAATTTAAAGAAACACTTTTCAATTAAAGTCATCACAAATTTTTTTTAAGATTATAAAAACCTAAATTATTCAAAACTAGAGAATTTATTTTTCGGGTTGAGTTTTATGACTCGTTAAAATTATAAATAAGCTAATGACTTGAAAATTTTAGTAGATAATAAAGTTAAGTCAACTTGAAAAAATATTGATCGAAAATTCAAAATTGAAAAATTCTGACTTGCTTGATAAGTTTTTGAAATTTTTTTTTTAGGTGCACCAAATCATAAATCTTAGCTAAGATTTGGCTGTTTCTGATTCTTAATAACTCATGTCTATTCTGATAAAAATATACCGAAAATTTTGAATTATAGAGTTAACCATGCTTAATAAAAATTGTTTTTGATTTTGAACAATTTAGTAGTAGTAGTAGTAGTTGCAACGTAAAAATACGTAAATCAAAAAGATTATGTGCAACAATATAAAAATAAAAATAAAATAAAATCAATAATCACTAAATCATAAATAAAAACTTAAATAAATTAAATTAAAATATAGTCTTAATTAAATACGTTGTCGATTTTCGCCTTAAAGCTGTTGACCGATGGAGTTTCAATTGAGTTGGCATCTAGTTTATTCCAGCTGTTGACTACTCTGTTAGTAAAATAATTGAATCTCGGAGCACAGTTTTTGACAATTTCACGATTTAATTTGAATGAATGACCTCTTGTAGGATAATTATTTATATTTAGTCGGAGAGGAGCATGCCAATTTATTTGATCAATATTTTTTACCACTTTGAACATTTGGATTAAGTTTCCTCTGATTCTCCTGGTAGAAAGATTTGTCAGATCTAGTAATCTGAGTCTCTCTTCATAACTAAATTCATTAAACCCGTTTTTGCTTTTTGTAGCTCTCCTTTGAACATCCTCAAGAATTTTAATTTCTTTTTTGAGATATGGACTCCATGCCACTATTGCATATTCTAAATATGGTCTCACCAAGCTAGTGTACATCATCTTGATAGTTTCAGGTGTTCGATTTTGGACTCCATTAAGGATTTGACCAAGGATTCTGTTGCTCTTAGAAGCAGCTGAGCACACCTGTGAGTGCCATTTCAAATCACTTTGGATTAAAATTCCTAAGTCTTTTGGCAATTTGGTCCTAGGGATAGTGTATATTTCTCCAGAGATCGGATCTCTCATGATATAATTATATTCTCAGGAGTCTCTAGTACTTACACTAATGAGTTCACACTTGTTGAAATTCAGATCCATCGAAGATTTCTTACACCATTCTATTAAGCAGTCAATGTCTTCTTGAAGCTTCGAAAAATTTGATTCATACCTAACCAAAATAAAGATTACTAAAGTTTCAGAAAAACTCAATTTTTAATGAAAAATGACTAAATACAAGGTTTTTTTACAGAAATATTTCAAAATAAAATAGTTTTCTAAAAAACCAAACCATCTTCGCTAGATATCATCATTATATATTTTAATTTTTATTCAAAAAATTGATAATCTGTTGAGGAATAAAATTTAAAGATACTAATATTAATGATTTGGGACACCTTAAAGATTAAAAAATCTCATAATGAAGTATTTTTAATATTTCATTGAATTAATACATTGGAAAAATCTGAAGAAAACATACTTGAAAATAATCCAAATTTGCTCTATGAAAAAAAGAAATAACTTTTTTTGTACAATTTTAAATGGGTAACCTAGTCATAAAATAGTTCATTTGACACGAAATTCAAATGAACAGTCTTCGCCTCTTTTAAAAACTTTGAATGGTTAATTTGAATGTTTAAATTTTTAAAAAATTTATGATTTTCCAGATCATAATTTTACGAGCTTTCACGCAAAATTATTATCTAAGCGCTCGGATGCTTACTTCGATCTGCATCCTCATCCAAAAATCAAAATATGTCAATTTACGGACCCATGCTTTCCGACTTGAAAAATACCCGGACTATTTTCTTCTAGAAAATTGTCTCGGCTTTAACGCAAGACCATGAACTAAGCTCCAGGACAATTACATAATTTTTCACAAGCATCAGACAAAAAAATGATAAAAAATTAATCCTCAGATTTCATAAACCCAATAGTAACCAAAGGTCATATAACCCAGGTCTATTTAAGAAATATTTCAAAGTCTTTAGCACATCTCAAGAAAAATCATTGCTGCAATGTATTTTGATTCCAAAAAGGTAAAAAAGTATCGTGAGAGAAGCCATACAATATAATTAAATTTCAAGCGGTAACCATTTTACATTAGCTTGAAAAAATTTAAAGTCAAAAGGATCTAAGCTAATTCTATAGATTGACCTATAACCAAGAAAGGCTTTAGGTGACAACTATTTCATTATTTAATAAAAACCAATTTGTTTCTCTTTCAAATAAATCACCTTTTTGAAGGTAAAATTTACTCTGGTGCAAAATTATCAACAAAAAAATTTTCTTGAATCCTAAATCGTTTTGATAAAAAATTAAAGCTTTAAATTTAATCTTTTTTGACGCTATAAAGCACATATCATTTGGAATCCTTTTTTTCAGTGACATTCTTTTGAAGAGTCGAAACATAATAGCCTGTAAAAATTTTTTTAAATTTAATTTTTAAAGATTTAATAAAATATAAAATCAAACCCAAAGAATTAGTCGAATATTTTATAAGTTTAAAATCATGAATCTGATGCATTTGTTTAATTAACAATAAATAATTTTGAAAAAAGTTGTTCATCTGATACTAAATTGTCTCAGGAATCCAAAAATATATTTAAAAAGACCCAAATCATAAATCTTGGTAGCTTAACCCTAGATCAAGATTAAGTAGATAACTGTCTTACAATCTTTCTAAAATTATAATAGTTATATTGAGTAAAACACCTAACTAACCTAGCTTGTGGCCGTCGAAACGCTTTAATTTTATATTTCTCCAAATTCGGAGGTTAATTCTATTCAATAAATAAATAAATGCAAAATTATAAAAAAGATTAATCGTAATCGACTTGCATATAAAACAAAAAGCTAAGCGGATGCGTTACATATAGCGCATTGTAACTTTAGATGAGCGCAACCATTCGCCACCAAATGGGACTGATTAGAGATAATCAGGCTTGCGAGCCGTGATGACTTAAAATAAGGGTTCCGAAAGGGGCATTGTAATTAGTGTAGCGACTATCTCTGTAAAAAGGAGTATGCTACTAAGCGCTCGGTCGTGAGGAGAAAAAAAAGTTCCTTTTGTACAAACGATTTTTTTAGAATTTGAGAATTTAGGTCTTCCCTATTTTGTGACCAAGTTAATCAGTACCGGTTTTGTGACCACAACGGTCATAAAAATTTTTGTGACCAGATATAAAATTGGTGACCAGAAATTAAATGACAGAATTTAAAAATTTTTTTTTTATTCGAATTAAAGCAGTATCAATCATTGGATAGGAAAGAGAAAATACAATTAAAATTCAAATTAATTTATAAAATCCTTTTTGAAACTATGTTTAGTGCACCATCAAAAGTTTTTAAGTTTAACAAACATTTTGTTTGATTTTGCATAAAACCCAAATTTCGAATAAATGATGTCTCATATAATATTAGGCACGTTGGCTCGATGAATGAATCATAAGTCTAGTCAAGGATGAAGAATAGATACTATTTACTGATTTTAAAATTAAATCCAGAAGAAGACTTTATTATTTATTAAGGGACGGCCATATCTTCTAAAGTTTAAAATCTTATTTTCGCCACTAATTAAAAAATTGAAATTCTTGTTGTTAATTATTATTCCAATAAGTTGTCAAAGTAGTCTTCAAGACTCAAGATCGGTCGAGCTCAATCTTTCGAAATAAATATCGCAGTTTTGGAATTGATTTTTTTAGGATATTACTTTGTACATATCTTTTTTATTATAGACTATTTGCAACGAACTAAAGCTTATGAAATTGAACATCTGAAAAAAAGCTGATGATATAAACCTATCAACATCTAATTAAGTCGAAGTATACCTGAAAAAAAACATAAAAAAATTAGAATTTCTTTTGGTCACCTAATTTTTTTTTCTAGTGGCTTTCATTAAAATTGGACAAAATTTATATATTTTTAATTTAGCAGATATTAAATACGTTTATTTTAATTTATTTTATAGTTTTTAAATTTATGTGACCAATAAACAATTTTACGCGACCATCTACAGTACAAATTAAAACTAACTTGTACGCATTTTGTTCCTCGACTTTTCCTCTGAAGAAAACATTTAATAAAAACTAATATTTTATAACGTATTTTTTTGAAACTCTTCCTTTCCTGAGAAAGGAAAGGGAAAGAAGAGGAAAAGGAAAACAATCGTACAAGTTAGTTTTAATTTGTACTGTATTACAAATTTCGACTTTCTCCTGGTCACCAATTATGTGACCACGTGGTCACATAACAGACAAGACCCAAGTATTACATGATAGAAAATTAGAAAGGCGTGCCAACTCATTAATATATTAGTATCTTTAAATTTTATTCCACAATTTAAAAAACAACACTATCCAATTCATAGAAATTTTTTTTCGCAGAAAATTATCATAGAATTTTTTTCAAAGAAATATTTCATTGAAATTAGAAATAATTTCGATTTTTTACAAAACCATTTTATTTTGAAATACTGCGCTGCTCCCGAATTAACGTCGTACCCGTACGCGTACTCCAGCAAAAATGAATGGAGTACGGGTACGGGTACGACGTTGATTCGGGAGCACTGCAGTATTTCTGTAAAAAATCCAAAGGCAAAGTCTGCTAAAGCTCTATTATGTTGGGCTATTTCGCTTTTTATAATAGCGTCAAATTTAGGCATGCGTCTACATTGCAGATTTTTTACTACTACTACTACTACTACTACTTATTTTTAGTCATTTTTCATTAAAAATTGAGTTTTTCTAAAACTTTAGGAATCTTTATTTTGGTTAATATGAATAAAATTGTTCAAATAAAAGCAAGATATTTTAAAACCTAGGGTACTCAATATTACAAATTTTATTGGAATATTTTTATCAGAATAGACATGAGTTATTAAGGCTCAAAAACTTTAAACTAACGTTTAAGATTTGGTGAACCTTAATAAAAATTAATTATCCAAAACTGAGCTTATTCACCTGCTGCAAACTCTCTTCATCTACTCTTTTTTATTCGATTTCAAAAAAATTAGCATTTCCAGAAAATTTTTGAGCTAAATTTGAAAAAACAAATAAATAAAAACAGAGTTCTTTTTTTTGATATGAGAAAATTTATTCATTATTTTGGCCGAGTACTTACTTCAAAGGTTAAAATAAAATATTTCCTAAACTTGGTAAAATGTCATTTGTTAAGTTAAATTCACAAACTGAAAGCGAAAAAAAAAATAACATAATTTGAAATTTCTACTTGAAGCGAAGAAAAACCAAAATAAAAATAAATGAGAAAAAAAATTCGAGTGAATAAATTTTTTTTTAATTTGATGATGAAGATCGTCAATGTTTAAGGATCAAATCAAAAAAAAAATTTTAAATTATTAATTATTTATTAAGGTCTCATATGACTTAAACTGATAAACAAAAAAACAAAGAAAATAACTTGAAAAAATTATCTCTTTTAGTTTTTTACTAAATTTAAACAAAAATCATTTGATTCTATACTTAAATTTCAATTAAAAAACTATTTTGTGTTAATTTTAAGGACTTTAAAAAATGATGGATGATGCTTTTACTGAGACCAAATCGAGTCGTGCTGAATCAGTCGACTTAAATAGCAATGGCCTAAATGGTGACGATTTCTTAAAAATTGAAATATCCGATGCACTTAATGAAAAAGAAAAAGTTAAATTTACTGTCAAAACCAAAGTATTTTAATTCTTGTGGAAAAAAAAAATCTTTTTTTAATTTTTTTTTTCGAAAGACTAACCTCAAAACTTTTTCATCGAGTGAATTTTCTGTTATACGAGAACATGAAGAATTTATTTGGTTACACGATCGCTTTGTCGAAAACGACGAATTCGCCGGTTATATTATTCCGCCAGCACCACCTCGACCAGACTTCGACTCCTCACGGGAAAAACTACAACGTCTAACCGAAGGCGAGAGTTCAATGACAAAAGAAGAATTTAACAAAATGAAACAAGAACTCGAATCCGAATATTTAGCCCTATTCAAAAAAACTGTCCAAATGCACGAGGTATTTCTACATCGTCTAAGCAGTCATCCAGTTCTTAAAAACGATACTAATTTAAGAATTTTCCTTGAGTACACTAAAGACTTAAATGTTCGCTCTAAAAATACCAAAGAAAGATTTGGCGGTCTAGTCAAATCAATTTCGAAAAATGCCGACGAATTAAGGCTTTTAAATCAAAAAGAAACTGATGAATATTTTGATGGTCAAAAGAAATTCCTTACTGATTATCATAATAAAATAAGAGATGATTGTGTTAGAGCAGATAGGATGACTTATGTTCATAAGAGTGTAGCTGATTGTTATATCAGGGTCTCTTATGGTCTGAGTAACGTAGCTACAGCCGAATTAGAGAGCTTAAGTAAATTCTTAACTAAAATATCGGATTATTTTGAGACGACTCGTAAAACTGAAAATAGAGTTTCAAGTGATACAGACTTGAAATTGTCAGATACATTGAGATACTATGTTAGGGATTCTAAGGCCGCTTTGGATTTATTGTATAGGAGAACAAAGAGATTGGCCGATTTTGAAAATGAGAATAAAAATTTGGAAAGAGCGCGTCAAAAACACAAGGACGAAAAACAAGCTGAATTAGCTCAGCAAAATGCTAAACAAAAATTCGAGCAGATATCGGAAATTGCACGCGGAGAATTGGCCGATTTTAAAACGAGACGTAATGCTATGTTCAAAAAGTCACTAACTGATTTTGTTGAAATTCAATTAAAGCATTCTAATGTAAGTAAATAGAAATTTTTTTTTTATAAATTTAATTTTTGAATTTTTTTCTTGTTCAAGGCTCAAGTTCAGACATTAAGAAATTTATTGGAAACATTGAAAGAATAAGAAAGAATAATATATAGAGTTTGTCTATAAATTTTCATTTTGTTGCCAATTTTTGATGACGAAATTTAAATATGGACAACGTTAAGAAATAGAAAAAAAAGCATTTTTAAATTTTTTATTTTTTTTTTAAATTTTGATAAAAAAAAAATTATTTTTTTTAAACGGTTTTTGATTTTAAGAAATTTTTTTCTTTTTTTTTTAGACGAAACTTTAATAAAGAAATTTCCAAATTCTAGCATTCTTTTTTGAGTTGCTTTTTTATTGTTCAATTTAGAAGTCATCATCGGATAGACTTAAACGGCATTTTTCAAATACAATGCTTTTAATAATTAAAAGACACTACTATTTTAATCCAATAAGACGTGAAATCAACCAAAAATTTGTAAGAAAACTATTTTTTGAAACTGCAAAAAAAATTTTAATTAGACTATTTATAATAATTTCATGTGTTGAAAACCGGGTCGGCCGTACATCAAGGCATTTAAAATAGACCTTAAAATTTTCATTTATTTTGATTGTTTCATAATTATAAGACATTTAGAATTTATAATTTAAATAACCACGGCTACTATTATTTTTTGTACAAGGCACCATATTTATCAATTCTGATCACTTTGGTTCTTTGATTTTTAATTTTTTGAGCATCAACTGGACTGTAAAGGCCTTAAATCATCTTTCAGGGGATACTTAAGGCCTTTAGGCTAAAACTTTGGTCTAAACTTGCAAAAGCTCTTACTTTTTATATTTTTTTAGATTCATTCAACCATTTTCGAAGATATTTTATAAATATGTTTATAATAAATATTTATAACGTCGATTTTATATTAAAACTTTTCCAATTTTCTTAGTGTTGAAATCGAATGTATTTGCGAAGCAGATTTGGATATTTAATTAAAAAAAATAATTAATTTGTTATTTAATTATCTTTTTTTTCAAATTTAGAATTAAATATTTTTTTTATTTAATTTTAAATTTGAAATTTTAAAATATTTAAATAAAAATTTAAATAAGAAAAACATTTAAATCTTTATTTTAAAATTTTTTAAAATTGATTTCGAAGTTGAATTTTTTTTTTATCTCGATGAAATATTTGATTTTTTTTTGTATTTAAATAAAGTTTGATATTATTTGAATTCAGGAAATATCTTAGAATTTATACCGCATTCTTTTGCTTTAGAGAATCATATCTTAAAATGCGCCTTTTGTGCATTCGTTTTTCATCATAACATTTATTTTAAAAATGTTTATTTATTATGAAAATGTTACGACTTTTATGCGGAATTTGTGACGTGATTCCGTGTTTAGAACATGAACTTTCCTTTCGATCAATAATACTTTAATATTAGCGAGATAGTTACTAGCGAATGCCCCAAAGGTGCAAATTTAGTTAAAATGCTCCATTTTGACGACATGTAGTTATCTCATTTTGAAAACCAGTGTTCAATATTTAGCGACATTTCGTTAAAATCGAGCAATTAAGTCACCATGACTAAGATAAAAAATATATATTTTTAAACCAAAAACAATTTATTTTCATTAAAAGATTCTTTAGCTTTACACTAAGCAAATCAGTTCTTGTTAAAAACACAGACATCATTGTTTTTTTATATGGTAAAATAGCCGAAGATTGACTTTAAAATTGAATATTTTTCTCATAATTCAAAAAAATCTTCAAAGTTTTATTTTATTCAATTTAAGTTTTAAATATTTTTGAAAATTGATTTAACATTCAAATAAATTTTTTTTTTAAATAAGTATTCTATTAAAAAAAATATTTAAATTTTAATTCAAATATTTAAGTTTTTTAAATTGTTATTTGAAAATTTTTAAAACTTAATTATTTTTTTTTTCACGAATTCTCACTTATTCAAATTTTCAATCGAATATAAAATTCGATTTACAACACTAAATTTTCTCACTCTTAAATTATAAAAATAAAACTTATATTAAATAAAAATATCTTAGAAAAAGGGCATGTGAAAGTTTTTTGTCAATTTTCTTTTTTCAATTTTTTTTGACCAACAAAAATCGCTCTGCAAAACACTTAAAAGGAGTTTTGGTCTCAAAAAAAATTGAAAAAATTAATCTGAAATTTTGCAACAAAAAAGTTTTTCTGCAAAATGCGCACAATCAAAAAAGTCTAATTTAAATACGCAATTAAAATTGCACAATTCTTTGCAGACCTTGCCAACAGTTGCAGCACATTTTTTTTAACTATGCAACATTTTTTTTGATACCTAAACTCATTTTAAGTGTTTTGCAAAGCGACTTTTGTGGGTCAAAAATATTGAATGAAAACTTTAACATGCCTAGAAAAAGGTTGAATGAATCTAAAAAAATATAAAAAGTAAAAGCTTTTGCAAGTTTAGACCAAAGTTTTAGCCTAAAACCTCATAATTATGAAAAGCACTATATTTTAATAGGCATACTGTGCTGCTATGATATGATTAGTATTAATTGACACTGTTTCGTAAAAGTTTTCCGACCACTGATCCTGCTAAAAATAGGTTTTTCCGCCAATGGCCTCGCTTAGTACCAGTTACCAGTAACACCAGTACATTCTCCGTTGAAGTTGAACCAGAAACAACCGATAAGAGTGTCTCGGCTGCCAACTACTAATTACTTAGTAAATTAACGAAAATTTAACTTAAGTTTGGTAAAATTAAAAATCTTCTAAAATAAACTTTTTTGTTTTAGTTTGCTAGTGAATGGTGAATTTTACCTTATCTAATTTTCTTTTTTAAGTAAATTAAGTTAAGTAGAAATTTACTTTTATTTTTGAGTGATCTGCAAAGTTACAATGTTAGAAGATTTGCAATTAGAAATTCTCGCAATCCTCTACTAAGTTTACTTTTGTAAATAATAAAAGTTCGCAATCGATTTTTACATTTGGCCGGAATATTCAACGATTAAGAAATTTAAAAATACCCAAAACAGTAAAACGGTTTGTAGTGAACTTATCTTTTGGTACTATTTTAAAATGTTACAAAAGTTTTAAAACTAAGCGTAAAAATGAATTTAACCGATTGGAAATCTATTTTTAAAAAAACGATTTATAGTGGCCCAAATCATAAGCCGTAGTTTTGGAGCTACCATTTTTTAATATTTTTTAATTTTAATCTCAGATAATAAAATTTTTTCAAACAAAATGGTTCACAAGAATTGTAAAGAATCTTATTAACTTTAATTAAAAATAATGACAAGATTAGTGAAGTCAGAGGGACGTGGTTAGACCCGAAATTTATAAGTTCTGCTACAGCTTATGACTTAAGAAAATCGGTTAAATTTAATTTTAAGTTCATGCTAAATTTTATATAATTTATGGTATCAAAAGATAGAAGATTTAATTATCTACAACCTGATTTACTTTTTGATTATTCTTAAAGTTCTTAACGATTGAATATTCGGATCAAATCATTTTAATCGTATGCAAATCATTAGTCACATTATTTAAATTCGTTATTTAAAGATAGATTTTTAATAATGAGATTTTTGATAAGTTTATAGTTAATTATTTTTTTAAGAATATTTGCTAGTCAATAAAAACTAAATGGATTAGAAAAAATATCCTAGATAAAAACATTGATGAAAATGAAAAAAAAACTTAGACAGAAATCAAACATCAATCTTATAATATCTTTCGCTTAATCATCGCCAAATTTTCAATAATTTTTTTTACTTTAAACTAAACAAAAATTCGTACAAACATTTTTTCAAATATAAACTTTCCATTTCTTGTGCCTTGTTATCTGTTTTTTTTTTAAATTTGATTTAGCATAATTTTCAAAGTCAGCTGATTTTAGCTTTTATTTTTTCAAACAATTTCCCGATGAAATTTTTGTTTTCAATTTTTTTGAGAAAATTTAATTCAAAACAAAAATTTAAACTTTAAAAATTATAAAAAAAAATTCTCTTTTCGTTTTTGTATTTAAGTAAAAGCTTAAATATGTAAATGTTACCAGAGTTAAACAAGTACAGAAAGCTACCCTAATTTAATTAAGTTTCACCTTGAGCTTTATAATTAATAAAGACTAATGTTTATCTTAACAAACAAAATATTTCATCACGATCTCAAGTTTTATATTTTTTAATTAATCAGAATAAACAATATACAAATATTTTTGGAGATTATTCGAAGAAGAAAAAAAAAGGAATTAACTAGAAAATTTTAGCATTCTTTTTTCTGTTTCGAAATTTCGAAACTCTCAAAATTTTCCAAAGATTTATAAAAGCGTTTGGCAAAAAAAAGATATCTCTGGTAAATTGTCTTTAAGCTACTTACAAAAATTTTGCATTTCTTCAAAATATTTGTTTTAAGTCAAGATTTCTTTGAAATGTAAAAATTTTAGACGCGTCATTTAGAAAAAAATAATAGAGCCTAAGGTGCAAAGTTTATTTGCGTTAAGTGTTTGTTTTTTTTATTATGTATTACAGAGTATTTATTAACCAAAGTCAAAATAAAAAACTATGGTCTAATGAAATTTCAATTTATTACTAATATAAATAGTTCTCTATCTAATCGAAAGTTTTAGGATATCTAGTTTCGTTAAAGAGAAATCGATTTTTAAAATAAGATTAATGCTTTAATAGTCTCAACCTAAATATTTTTAATTTTAGCATTCGTTTTGATTTGTATATTTCAAATTATAATTGTATTTGCTTAGTATCTTTTCAATTCTACAACAACAACTACGATGAAAAAAGAGAGAAGAATTTCTAAAGTTCAAATTTATTCATTAGAAATAAAAATAAACCAAATCTATAAGCTCTCGTTTTTCAGTGTATTCCATTCCTGATTAAAAAAAAAATTTTGCGTGTGCGTTTTTTTGTTTCTCCTTCTATTCTTAATTTATGTTCTAGTGCTAAGATTAATCGATTTAAAATTCGATTCTTTCTTTAATTATTTGCATTCATTCTGAAATAGAAGCAATGAGTTTTATAGAAGTTTTTATGAGCTAAATATAAGAAAATATGAATCGAAAAAATTGTTTTTCAAATTTAAAGATCAAATATTTTAGATTAAGATTTTTGTTTTTTGATTGTGCAAATTCAAAGAAATATTATTTTTCAATCGAAAAAAAAATGGGGGAAGAAAAATGCCAACTTTGGCAAACTAAATAGAACCAAATATTTTTTTATTTTATTAAAATCAAATTTTGAAATTAATAAGCTCCAAAATAAAATGAATTGATTTAAGAAAATAATTTATAATTAAAAAGTAAAAAACTCAAAAGTCAGATTCCCAGCATGGAATCGTCTGAAAATGTCTTGGAATAATTAATGATTTTTTTTGAAGATTTTTTATTATATAAACATTATTATTTCATTATTTTCAAATGATGAGTTTGGAACTTTTGTATCTTTCAAATCAAATTCTTTTGTCATTTTTCAAAAATGACATAGCCGTGCCGAATTTAACCGTACTAAATCGTGATCGTACCGCAATTAATAAATTAAAGATTTAAACCTACAAAATGTAATCAAATACAGATTTTTTTGTCTTATTTGAACAAAAAGAACAGTAGTTCAAGTTAATTTTGTGAATAAAATCAAATAAATTTCTATTTGTAATTATTTGTATTAGGAATAATAAGATATTTAAAGGATATAAGTTGTGTTTGGAATTTTTTTTTTGGGTCGAGTCGACTTGTGAAAATAAGATAATAATTTAAAAATTTTTTTAAAGTTCATATGAACTTAAAAACGGTTTCTAAATGTCTTTTTTTGTTAGTTTTTACTCAAAAAAAAAAAAAAGAAATTTAAAAGAAGCTTTCGAGGATAACCCATAAAATTTTGAAAAAAACTAAAAATTTTTACAACTTCTTAAATGATTTAACACCTTTTTCATCTAAAACACGTTCTTCAAATTTATACGAAGGATTTTCTGTAAAGCCGAATTTTGAGTCGACTCCCAACACTAGATATAAGTGTAGTACAAAATATAAAAATTCGAACCTTAGTGAAAATTTTGGTTCATGATCAATATCATGATCTATATATCATATTTTTTACATCAAAAAAATCTTTTGTAAACTTTCTGATCAAAAATTTCGCTACTCAGGAAAAATAAGATTGTTAAGTTTTGGATAAATTTTACTGGAAAGGAAATTGCATAGAAAAAAATCTATGAAATTTATTAAAAAAAAAAAATAAAAATTTTTTTTTAAAACTTATTTGATTGAAAAAAATTCAAAGAAAAACATTAAAACATTCAAAACAGTTGTTTTTACTTTTTAAAGACTTTAATGGACTAAAAAAGTAATATTCGAATAATTTTCAAATCAATTTTAAATTATCTGGAAAATCTTATGAGACATTTTAAAGCCCTCCTGGTCATTAAAAAGTATTTTTTATCACAAAGTTTATAAAAAAATATTTTAATGTAAAAATATGATCGATAGAACATGAAATTTGCAAGACGCAAACATTTTTCTCTTTCGTAAAGAAAATAAGCAAAAAAATGTGGTAAATTCACGTTCATAATTGTGCAATTATACCCAGAACTCACCAAATAGTTAAATCTAATTCTAATAGGAAAAAAGTTATTTTTTTCGAAAAATTAGCTACATGTGAATACAGTCTACGCTCGAATTTGTCACGTCACATATTTGGGCTGTCCCTAAAATCCGGACACGGACAACCGGACACGGAATTTTACCTATCTAAAACCCCGACACGGACCAAAAAACAAGCACACTAAAATCCGGACACGGACTGAATAGAAAAAATTTTTAATATTAAAATATAAAAACGGAGTTTTATGTTAACGAAGAGAGTAAAAACAAAAAAAAATTTTAACATTTTAAGTTTAAATTTTTTAACTCTTTTTGGACTTATTTTTTGATTTGGCATCTAAAATGCACAACAAACTAGAATTACTCTTTTAGTAAAACTTTGCCTATGCAATGAAAAATCAATATTTAGAACACTTGCCGTGATGGATTCTGCGGTGACTAAAAAATTATTTTTCAAATTGATTGCAAACTCTAATTTTTAATAATTGCATGAATTTTTTTTAATTTATATTTTTTAAATTCCGTACTTTAGTGTTTAAAAAATATCAGTCCGTGCCCGTATTTTAGATATAGTTATTCCGTGGCCGGGTTTTAGTATTTCAAAAAAATCCAGTCCGGGTCCGGATTTTAGATAGGTAAAATTCCGTGTCCGGCTGTCCGTGCCCGTTTGTCCGTGTCCGGATTTTAGGGATAACCACTCCGAAACGGAATTTTCTAGACAATATTCACTCTAAATAAATATTCCTCTAAATTTCACTAGACAATATTCACTCTAAATAAATATTCCTCTAAATTTCACTAGACAATATTCACTCTAAATAAATATTCCTCTAAATTTCACTAGACAATATTCACTTTAGTCTCTTTTCGAATTTGTCTCGTTTATCTTTTAGGAACGGATGGGGAGATAAAAACGAGCGTAGACTGTAGTATTTTATGGTAAATTGAATAATTACATACAACTATAATAGGCCGAGAAACAGCCCTTTTTATGGTTAAATTACATGTAATAATACTTTAATTATTACCTTTATTATATGTAATTATGAGCAAGACATTTCAGTAAATTCTCTATATCTTTTTTTTTGAAAATTTTTAGAAACAAATTTTTAAAAATGTGACTAAAAAAAAATTAAAAAATAGATACAAGAATTGAATAACGAAAGATATCTTATAAAAAAAAAACATTATGTAATAATGTCCTTTGCATTAAAAAACAACATGATGCAAAAGGCTCTAAACTTAACATTCATTCAGTTCTTTAATCAAAGAAACACTTGACACATAATTTTTTTATATCAAATTTTTTTTTATTATATTGACATTAATTAAAAGGAAAATTTAGAAAAAAATTAAGTCAATATTATTATTACTTAAAGCGTTTCTTGGTTTATAATCTTAACCAAATTAAAAAAAAAAGTAAAAGTAAAATAAAATTGTCATTAAAAATTTGGTCAAGCAAATAAGTTTTATTAGGAATTATTTGCATGGATAAATACTCAAGTCTAAACATAAAAATATTTTGTTTTTGTATCATTTTTATGTAAAGATAAACTAATTTTTAACTTTGTCACATCATATTCGTAATTTTAAAAAAAGAGATTAAAAATTTTTAAATTTTTTCATAGGATTAGAAAAAAATTTTCGAAATTTTTGTTAGACAACAAACAAAAAAAACTAAGAGACTTAAATATTAATAAAACAAAAATTTTTTTGTCTACAGGGTTTTTCAATTTTTTTGTAATTTTAGTTTTAAGTTGTTTTTTAAATTCAATTTTTTGTCTTCAAATCTAAGAAGCAAATCATAAATAAATCATAATAAGTTTAAAAATATAGAAAAAGGAAAAGCATTTGGAAAAATTTTTTAATTGGTTAAATTTTTCTTGTTTTAGATCGAAAATTTAAAAAATGACGTCTGAACAATGTCCAGTATGTTCCAAAGCTGTTTATCCAATGGAAAAAATAAACATTGACGGCAAGGCATTTCATCGTGGTTGTTTTCGATGCGCTCATTGTAAAGGAACCTTAAAGTAATTTCGAAAAATTCAAATTTATTCAATTTATTTTATTAAATTAATTTTTTTTTGAAAGATTAGGAAATTTTACTGCTTTAGAAGGTCTTTTCTATTGTAAACCACATTTGATTCAAATGTTCAAAGAAAAAGGCAATTATGACGAAGGTTTTGGCAGAGAACAACACAAAACAAAATGGGCTCAATCAGCTAAAGCTAGCGAATAGAAATACATTTTTTCAATTTCAATCAAAATAGCCTTAAGAGTATTCAATTTTTTCTTTTTAAATGAGACCTAATACAAAAATATGTAAATTACTAGTCTAAAAAAATTATATCGAATTCTGAATTCTTTTTTTTTTTATATTTTATCAATCAATTAAAAAATTTTGAAATTAATTTACTTTTTGAATTTTTATTGGCCTTATTTTTTTTTATTAGCAATTTAAATTTGGCAATCAAAAGTTTAATTGTAAATACATTAATTAGTTAAAGACACTGGTTAAAAATTCGAATCATTGTTGATTTTAATTTTTTCTTTTTCAATTTGAATAAAATTTTCATTTTTTTTTAAATTTATTTTTCTTAAAAAAATTATTTAAATGATTGACCTAACTCCAGTTCTGGTCATTTAAGAATTTCATAGAATGATCTATCATGAACGTAATTCAATATGAAAGTGTCTCTAATTGAGGCTCAAATGTTTTCATGAACATATTAGTGTTGAACGGTTAAGGTTCGCGTCATGCAAAACTAGAGCACTATTTGAATCGACCATTTACGATGGGATATTCCTTATCTTCGTAAATAAAAAGGAGTAAAACATCTTTTATTTACGGTCGGTTTCAGGCTGTTTGAGGAATGTTTGAGAATGAAATTATCTTGAAAATT
>NTPY01000370.1:498399-526149 GCA_002922825.1 Brachionus calyciflorus
TAAAATACAAGTTAAACATAGAATATAGCTCAAAAATACCTAAAAATAGGGGATCCACCCTTCTTTTTCATATTTTTGTTAAAAAATTTTTCCAAATCTTAATCATCATTTAATAATTTTTGTGTTACTTAAGACATTTAAGGTTGTTTTTGTGAGAGAAAGTAAGGTGCTTCAAATAATAAACCCCAGTTAGATTGTTGGTGTTTTCAAAACCTAACAACTCCTCTAAGTAATAAGATATTCTGAAAACATCAACAGTTAGGGCTTATTATTTGAGGCACAAAAAGATAGAGGCAAAAAAATCAGAAATTATTTCACTATAAATTTCTATGAAAAATTTTTATTCTGATTAAGTTTCCAAAATTTACTAATTTATATGTTCATCGGAGTACCGAAAAGTTCGAATTAAAAAGTAAAATTCTGGGTAAGTCACTGGATAAATTTTACTGTCATTAAATAAAAGCTAAAGAGTTATTTTGATTTTTATATTTTCCTTTAAAACACTTCGTTATTTAAAGGCGTTGGTTGTGGGAACTTGGTCTCATGCTCAGATTTGATAATTCTAATTTAAGGTTTGAATACTAATGCTTAAATAAATTCTAATTAGATAATTTTAATCAAAACTAATTTGTTAATTTCAAAGGTTTTATTTTAAAATTAAATTTTTTGTTTATTGTCATATATATGACAAAAATCGATTTAACATTGAATTAGTTTTTAATAACTTATTCCAAGTTTTATTGGTTGTTGAATAGAAGAACTATTGACTAGACTATTCATATTTTGAAAAAAACCAAGCATCAATTTATCTGAAATATTTTTAATGTCTTGATTGAGAATCTTTTGAATGTACAACTCTTTGCCTTCGTTGATCATAAAGTCTATTTTGCGTATTATACGTTCAAGGTCTGATTTATTTCGATCCAAATATGTAATTTCAGTATTGATATTATTCAGTATTTCATTTTCTTGCTTTAAATCAATATTGTTATTTTGGTCAAAATTTGTAATTTTATCCTTAATTTCATCCCTCTCAGCTTTTAAATTACTTAATTTAATTATGATCATATCCATAACATCATTAACTTGACTCTTATCTAACAGTTTTCTAGCAAGTGATTCGGCAGACTCTTGTTTTAAAATATAATCGACACGTTCCGTAAATTTACCCATATGAAAGTTTGATATTCCAAGAGAATGTCTTAAAACAATTTTTAAACAATCATCATTAGACACACTCCTATCTAAATTGTACTTGTTTTTAATTATATCAATTATTTTACCAATTGTTTTTGCAGATGGTTTTGAATTGGATTCTAATAATAGAATCATTTCGCTTATGTATTGATTTAGTTCTTTCAATTCATTGCTAACATCTGTGAATAAACTGATAATATTCAAAGACTTGCCAAATACTAAACTACGATTTTTTTCATAACCAAAATAATCATTTTGAAAATTTCTATAAAATCGTTTGAAATCATCGTTTATTTGAACGCCCAACGAGCTCAGGTAATTGTATAATTCATTCAAATTAGCCTCCATATCTGTACGTTGACTTTCAATCATTTTATCAAATTCATCATTTTCATTCTTAATCATTTGATTTTTTTGCTCAATTTGTTTAGCCAAATCAGCTCTAATTGATTCGTATTTGCTATCATTTATTTGCTTATGATCCAATAGAGTTTGCTTTTTATTTTCCATTTTTACTCTCTCTTCATTCAAATTTTCATAATTCTTATTTGTTTTATCAATTTCTTCATTCAAATCAGTTAGTTTTTGATTAAATGCTTGATTCAAATCACCTAGATCGTTTGCACGCTGTTTAGCTTGATTCAATTGATTTTTATAAAAAGCTTGATTATCATTGAATATTGTGTCAAAAACAGTCTTATCTTTATCATGTTGCTCTTTAAGTTTGTGAATATGGCCTCGTAACATGTTATTTTTGAGTGAAATTAAGTCTTTTTGTAACTCAAAAAATTTCTCATACATTGTAAAAGAACGTTCTAGATCAATAGTACTATTTGCATTATAGTAAAGCTTGCACTCTTCATCGCCAATTTTGAGAATGGAACTACCATTATTAAAAATTTTGGTCATTTCTTCCAATGTAGATGGATCAGCTGAGGATGTAAAACCAACAGTGAAAAAAATAATGTCATAATTGATGAATTCGTTCCGTATTTCTCGACATTTATCCAATACTATATCTTGACTTTCGCCTTGACCATCACTTAAAAAGAATACGATTGGCACAAATTTTTCACTATTTATTTCTTCTAGAATTTCTTTGAATTTATTAAGTGCATTTATGAAACTAGTGCCACCACCTCTCATTTCGCCTACATTTATGTTATCTTTTATATCAGCACTAATTGTTTCAATGCGCGCTGAATCATCAAATTTTATAATTGAAACTTTATCAGTGCAAATTGGTAAATTTTTACGCTTATTCAAAATTGAATGAACACTATCTTGAACGCATTTAAACGAACCACGCATACTGCCAGACTCGTCTAAAATGAATATCAAATGATTTCGTTTTATTACTGTTGAAATATTTTTAATATCATTTAATAAATTGGCTTGTTCATTTGAGGCTTGAGCAAGGGTATTTATAAATTTATCATTAAAAGATTTGCGTTGTGAATCTAAATTTTCTTGAAGAGTTTTAAATTTTTCAACATCGGTTACTCTATTTAGGATATAAAGTTTACATCTCTCGTTTTTACTCATATTAGTATTCAATAAATTTAGATCATCTCTAAGGATATCAAGTTTTTTCTTTACTGTTAAAATGGAATCGCTTAAACAATTCAATTGAACATCAATAAATTTCAAACTCGAATCAGTTTCGGCTTTTAAAGTGGCTATTTTGTTAAGTTCTTCAGTGACTGATTCAATTTTCTTGCCTTTATTTTCTATATCGCTTTGAGTAGACTTGAAATGTGACATTGTGCACTGTGTACCAAAAAGCTTAGAAAATTCAATTTCATTCATATTACGGATTGTTGTCATTCTAATTGGCTCACAAACTTTACTCAATTCTGAAATATTATTATTAAGACGATTCAATATATTTGTGTAGTCTAATGTTTTCAATATTGACTTAATTCTAAATTCATTAAAATCCTCTATCATTCGAACCAAAATAGGCATATTGGTGTACAATTTGGTTCCAATAGCATTAAAATCAGATATAATTGCGTTATAAGTGTAACGAGCATTGTACACATATATTCTCATATTTCTTGAATCGGTAAAAGTTTGTAAATAAAAGTCGTGAAATTTCTTATTTTCTTCATTTTGTTTCAATGGTTCCAAATTGCGAAGTAAATATGAATTAAAATCTAATCTAAAATATCTTTCGATGTTATCAGTTAGCTTAAGAAATTCTTTATGAGTTTGAATCTCGTTGTTAACTTGAAGTGGATTTGATTGCTTTTGTTGATTCAATGGGGCTAAATTTTGATTATCTTCAACTTTAGTTAATTCACTATTTCCTCCTAAAAGAACTAATTCTTTACAATTACTCATTTTTAAAGAAGTTTTTAAAAACAGTTAAAATTTTTAATGTTAATTTCTAGGAATCAAAAAAAATTTTAATTTAAAAATTATATACAGTGGTGTTCTGATTTTTGTATTTTACGTAAATTTACCTTTTTTTACGTAAATATTTTTTATAAAAAAAGGTAAATTTACGTAAATTTGCGTAAAATCAAAAATGGCCAAAAAATTTAAAAATTTTCCAATATTTTCCTATTTTTAAAAATTCATTTTAAGAAATTCGAATTTGGTCCCTTAAAAGATGATCAAAGCACATTTAATTACTAAAATTTTCTCCAAATCGCCTATTTAAAAAGTACTAATAAAATTTCTAAATTCCAGTTATTTTTATTTTTCGTATTTATTAAATTAAGAATCCATGTCATTCCTTTTATGCTGAAAAAAGTATCTTTGATTTTTTTAATTTTTTAAAAAGGTTTCATAATAATTTCGAATTTTTAGGCTGAGTTATGTTAAGTGCTTAGTTAAGTTCACACTGGCATTCTTCTGCTAGTGTTAAAAAGATAGTGGTATCGATAGTTAGAATTTCAAAATTTTTATAATATACTAGTTGTTTTCTCTGCAAATTTGCAAGATTTATAATCTTTCGATTAATTTTACTGAAAAATCAATCAATGATGGTTGTCAACTTAAACTGGATTCCAAAAATTAAAAAAATTTATTTCTTGGCAACCAAGACACTGAACCGTTTCTATAAGAATTAAGAATAATATACGAATAATTCAGGTTTCTATAAGAATAATTTGCCTTTTCAAATCTTATATGATATTGATAATGTTAATTAGTAAAACTGGATATTGACTCAAAACATATGAAAAAGCTTTGACTAATTGCGAGCTAATAACCAGATGCGTATGTCTAGAAAAAAATGAAATACTAAGTGATTTTGCTTAGACTGCATTAGACGAAACTAAAGAATTTGATTGGGTAAAAAATAAGCATGCGTTAAGAAAACGATATTAATAAAAAATGTTCTAAATAACGGGCCGTTCCTTGCATAATAAAAACCTTCTCTAGTTATATAATCATTCTAAATATTTCCACATTGCTTTAAGAAGCGGCTAGGGTGGTGAAAAAAAACGTTAGGTTATGGAAATAAAGCGTTAGGTTATTACATGTAATAATAACTAGATTTCTGCTATAATTCCAATATACCTCCAGCGGAATTATAGTAGAAATCAAGTTATTATTACATGTAATTATGAACGAGAGTTTACGGTAATTTAATTCCGATTTATAGCTAATTCGGAAAACTTAATCCGGAATGGTATTTTTTCGGTCCAAATCGTTCCGGTTTAAAGAGGGTTGAAAATAAATATATTTCATATGCCGAACGATATACAAGTCTATCGATATGTTACTTCTCTGCGATAAGCAACATTTAAATAATCTTCACATTGAAAAATTTTCGAAATTAATTTCATCCATTTACGAGATATACGGTCCAAACAACTTTATTAGACCGGAAGCACCCTTTAATTCAGATAATCTTTTTTCGTTCAAGTTTTAGATGCATCGAATCACTGGAAATGCGCTTAAACGTGTATACAGCGAATCCAATCAAACCGAGGTTAATCACGTCAGAGTTAATCAACAAATTAGCTTCGATTATTGTGGTTTATTCGCACTTGGATAAGCAACAGCTTTAGCTATGAAAATCGAGCCAAATAGATTGGTTTTTGATCAATAAAATAAGGGATGAATTTAATTATATTATAACAACAAAAAATTTATTACTTTTTTAAAATTTTGTTCGCATCATATTAAAATAAAATTACCCGAAAAAATAATTTTTGTTGTTTGATTCGTTTTCCTAAGTATCCAATTAAAAATACGGTTCTAATTTGTCAAAGTTGACAATTTAGTTTTTTGACAATTTCGAACTAGGCCAATAAAAGATTTTTTTGAAAAAAAAAATCAACTTTTATGAGAAAAGCATTGGATCTAAAATAAATTTAACGTCATAACCATAACTGTAACCGGTGTTAATTAGATTTAATTTTCAGTTTTAAGATGTTTGAGTGTTCATAAAACTGAAAATTAGTTTTAATTCTGTTTTAAGAAATGCGAATGTTCATGAAAACGAAAAAGTCCCATATTGTCGTTGAAATGCTTTCATGAACATTTATTGGTTTTCATAAGCTTTCATAGGATTATTTTTTATTAAAAAAAAATTATATTTTTTACGTGAAATATTAAAATTTTTCATGAAAAATTATCATTTGTTATTCGTAAATCTTAATTTTTTTGAGCAAAAAAAAAACTAAAACCTAATTTTCCTTTTTTTTCACATTTATCAACTGAAAATTATTTATAATCTTAAAAATCAAAAAAAAATTAAGAATTACAAATACAATTTTAATATTTTACGTAAAAAATATAATTTTTTTTTAATAAAAAATAATCCTATGAAAGCTTATGAAAACCAATAAATGTTCATGAAAGCATTTCAACGACAATATGGGACTTTTTCGTTTTCATGAACGTTCATGATCATTCATGAACGTTTGGTCGATGAACGTTCGTGAACGTTCACATCTGGAATTCGCGAATCGGTATTGTATATGTAATGTATATGTATATGTATTATAAAAAAATTAAAATCTTTATTTTCACAAAAATTTTAGAAAAAAATTTATTTATATTACAAAAATATCTGATATCTGTTATTTTTGGGAAAAAATCCCTAATAATTATGCGTATTTAGCAATAATAAAAAGCGAAAATTGATAGGAAATGAACTTATCTTCGAAAAAATTCTCTTTTAATTATTTAATTGGAGGCCTTACGTACACAAAAAAGATTAGTTGTGTTCGTAAGGCCTCCAATTAAATAATTAAAAGAGAATTTTTTCGAAGATAAGATTAGATTTGTTATTTTTTTTTATTTACATATAAATGTCTAATATTTTTAATGAAAAGAAATAATGGCTCTATTAGCTTGTTGATCTGGACGAGTTCATCACAAATATAATATATTTTATTACCACCGATATTCTTATAACTTTTAAAAATAATAAATTTCATTTAACTTATAAAATTATAAATATTAAAATTTTTCATGAAAAATTATCATTTGTTATTTGTAAATCTTAATTTTTTTGAGCAAAAAAAATACTAAAACCTAATTTTCCTAAAAAAATTAAAATCTTTATTTTCACAAAAATTTTAGAAAAAAATTTATTTATATTACAAAAATATCTGATATCTGTTATTTTTGGGAAAAAATCCCTAATAAT
Source organism: Brachionus calyciflorus (assembly GCA_002922825.1). Taxonomy (NCBI): domain Eukaryota; kingdom Metazoa; phylum Rotifera; class Eurotatoria; order Ploima; family Brachionidae; genus Brachionus; species Brachionus calyciflorus. Next base: position 505,211 of record NTPY01000370.1, read on the forward strand.
TATGCGTATTTAGCAATAATAAAAAGCGAAAATTGATAGGAAATGAACACAACTAATCTTTTTTGTGTACGTAAGGCCTCCAATTAAATAATTAAAAGAGAATTTTTTCGAAGATAAGTTCATTTCCTATCAATTTTCGCTTTTTATTATTGCTAAATACGCATAATTATTAGGGATTTTTTCCCAAAAATAACAGATATCAGATATTTTTGTAATATAAATAAATTTTTTTCTAAAATTTTTGTGAAAATAAAGATTTTAATTTTTTTAGGAAAATTAGGTTTTAGTATTTTTTTTGCTCAAAAAAATTAAGATTTACAAATAACAAATGATAATTTTTCATGAAAAATTTTAATATTTATAATTTTATAAGTTAAATGAAATTTATTATTTTTAAAAGTTATAAGAATATCGGTGGTAATAAAATATATTATATTTGTGATGAACTCGTCCAGATCAACAAGCTAATAGAGCCATTATTTCTTTTCATTAAAAATATTAGACATTTATATGTAAATAAAAAAAAATAACAAATCTAATCTTATCTTCGAAAAAATTCTCTTTTAATTATTTATTTGGAGGACCATCTAAGTCTAGTTTAAATAATCTAAAAAAGGTAAAATAGTATAACTTACAAATCTTTCTTATAAGATTTTTATTTACATATAAAAGGATAGCCGCACAATAGTACCGTATTCCCTTGCTGGATTATACCGCATCAAAAATCAGGAACTCGGGTTGTAGCCAATTTTTTGATTGGACGGTTTATTTTTCAACCAATCAAAAAATTGGCTACAACCCGAGTTCCTGATTTTTGATGCGGCATAATCCAGCAAGGGAATACGGTAATATAAGGCTTTAAAAAAAAGGAGTTTCACATCAAAAGGAAGATAATTAATCCTTTTAATCGAGTAAAGCCTCCAATTAATAGCTAAGCATTGTTGACTAATAAATGAACTAAAATTTAGTTTTGAATCTAATGTTACTCCAAGGAGTTTAAACTTTTCAATAACTTCTTTTTCATTATTTTGAAAAAGTATAGAATTTACTCTATTTAGCCTTCTATTAGTAATAAACATAATTTTAGTTTTATCCGAATTAATGTAAAGTTCGATTGTATTTACATCATTCATTTAATCTTTCAATTCCTTTTTTAAACATGTCATTTAATGAGTCAAAACTATATGAGCTAAACATAAGAGTTGTATCGTCAGCAAACAATTTTGACAAAATTTCCTCAAGATAATCAGGTAAATCATTTATAAAAATTATAAAGGAAAGTGGGCCTAGAATTGAGCCCTGAGGAACTCCAATCTCAAGTTCACACTTATCTGATAATACTTCATCAATTTTTACAATTTGTGATCTTTTAGAAAAGTAATTTCCTATCAGTTTTACTAACAAATTATCAAACCCATAATTAAGAAGCTTATAGATAAAAAGGCATCTTTTAAGCATATCAAATGCTTTCTTAAAATCTAAAAAAAGTAAAGCAATTATTTTTTTGAGATCTAAATTCTTTCCACAAATTTAGAATTTCATGTAAAGCTGTTTCGAATGAATGAGAAATTCTAAATCCATGCTGATTTTTATTAAACAACTTATTAGATAAAAAGAAATCTTTAATTTGTTTCGCAAAAATTCGTTCAAAAATTTTATTAAACGGTGCCAAAACAGTTATACCTCTGTAGTTATTTAAACTATCCATATCTCCTTTTGTAAAGAGGAGTAACTATTGCACATTTCCATTCTTCAATAAAGTCTCCCTGAGCTAATCAGTCATTAAACAACTTAACAATGAATGGAATAATTATTGGCTTACATGCCTTAATTACTTTTATTGGAATCTTGGAAATTCCTGGTGATGATTTAACATTTATTGAATCTAAGGTTTTTTCAACTTCACTTGTCTAATATTTTTAATGAAAATATTTTAAGTAAACATGATACAATCTTCGTCAGGAATTTCTTTATCTGATTCAAAATAGGTAAGAAATTTATTGAAATGCTAAGCGATATTTTGCTTATCATTTATAACTTGGCCCTCAACCTTTACAGATTTAGGAAAAGCTTTATTACGTTGATCAGATTTTACTTTCATATTCATATTCATATTCTGAGCATATTCATAGCCCTTAATAACGATTGATAATCCTGTCGAGCCCTTGCATATTCCTCTTTTAAAAAATCATTAGAATTTAATTTATATTTTTTGTCGGCTTTTGAACTGAGCCTTAATTTGTTCCCCATCATACCATGGTAAGCTTTTCTTAGATTTACGCTTTCTTAATGGTGCTACGTTATTAATACTGCTAATAATAATTTGTTTAAATAATGACCAACGTAAATTTACATTTTTAATTTCATTTAAATTTGAAAAGTCAACAACAATATCATGGTCACTATAAGGAAATTCAACAATTTTTAGTTGACACAATATCAATTTTATTGTGTAAAACAACATCAATTAAACTTGTGTGTGTCATCTCCTTTTTTATTTTTTCCTATCCTAGTTGGACTTTTTACGAAATTAATTAAGGCATTACTCATGTATTCTCTTAACTTATCCCCTTTATTAGTTAAAAGGTCCATGCTTAAATCACCTAATATAAACCAGCTATTATTAAAATCCTTTTTTTAAATAAAATCTTCCAAATACAGTCGTACCTCGATATAACGAACAACTTGGGCGGAAATTTTCGTATTCGTTATATCGAATTTCCCATGTAAAAGCATGGAGATAAAAAATAATTTAAACTAAATTTTTATTGAAAAAAAAAGGAAAAAAAATTAACATTTTTGGAAAAAATCGTTAATGGTCGATTGTTTAGTAAAACTGCTTTCAATTATATAATTTTCAATATTAAATAATAAATTAATTACATTTGAATTTTCGTCTTTTTTTTTTAAAAAAAAATTTTTCAAATCATTTATTCTCTCGATGGCAAAATTGTCGAAATGGTTGAAGAATTAACGTTATAATGTTTTGACAATTTTGAAGTCGAAATATTTTCTTCGGTATGTTTTTTTATATTTCAATTTTTACTTCAAGAGAGATACATTTTTTCTTTTTAGTTTGATTTTCATTCATTTTTTGAATTGTTTTTTACAAACAATAAGATAATTGAACATAATTAGAAATAAGAAAATGACATGTTTTTATTCAAAATATATTTTTTAAAATCAAGGTGTTACTTTTTTAAAAATTCGTTATACAAAGGTTTTTTTCCAAAGAAAAGTGTTAATTGGTTTATTTTTTGTTGTTCGTTATATCAAGTTTTCGTTATAAAGAGGTTCGTTATATCGAAGGAAATAAGCTACCTTTTTCCGTTATAAAAAATCGGTTCCTGAATTTAATTCGTTATATGAAGGATTTCGTTATATGGGAGTTCGTTATACAGAGGAACGACTGTAATTCAAGTACAAAAAATCACTTACGTTTGGTGGTTTGTATGTTGAAATAAATGAATAAACTTTTGAATCGATTAATAATTTGAAATAAATTAATTCAAAATCTTCGCTACTTGTGAATTCCAAAACATTGTAACAAGATTTGACAAAAAGCATTATTCCACCACCGTTCCTACTTAGATCACGTCTATACATTTTATAATTGTGGTGATTAAACATACTTTACGGCAATTGATCATCTAATTCGGCTTCGTTTAAACACAAAATGTCACAAATACCTGAATTTAATATTTGAAACATGTGCTCAAATTTATTGAAGACAGAATTTAGATTCAAATGTAAAATCGTAAAATTAACGTCAATTACTTGATCTTTGAGGTTTTCAAACCATAAATAATTTAGCATAAAAGTTTTATTAATCGTTAGGTTTTCCTCCCTAAACATTGACCCAACATTATCCGAATCATTAAAGTATTCATCGGTAAATCCAAATGCTTTAATTAATTCGTCAATCGAATCTAAAATATTATCATTTTCGCCACATTTTATAGTATGAGATTCATAAAATTTACGCCGTTTTTAAATTCGTTTACAACTCTTAAACTGAAATTTTGAAGTATCTGACTTTTTCATATCTTTTAAACCAATGTTAGAATATATCATATGATTTTTAAAAGATTTTTCATATTTGTAGAACTTCTTACAATTCGAACCCTCAAACCTGCTCGGCAATTTTCCAAAAGACTGCCAAATTCGTTCAATTTTTCAATTTTTGTTTGATAATTTTGATATTTTTCAAAATTAATTGAAATTTCGGATTTTGCATTTCAATAATATCAAAATCTATGTTTTTTATATAAAAATGTATATTTTTGTTATTTTTCTGATAAGAAATTATTTATTTTTATAAAAAAATTAAATTTTATTATGCTTTTTTATAGGCTTGGACTTGAAAAAGACTTGTTGAGACTTTTTTCTAAGGACTTGTAAACAACTCTAATTAACATATTGGGCAAATATCTGGAACATGGGCGAAATAAGATTTTGTGAATGCTCCAAAGACCCGCCTTATTTTAATTGATACTTTCTCTAAAGAAATGTGGTAAACTAGACTAAAAAAAATTCAATTTTCAGTTCTTATATCGAATAAATTTTTTTCGTCTTTCTCAGTTTTTTTTCGATCCTTTTAAGTAAAAATTTAGCTTAGTAAAAACGATCGCATTTTTTAAACAATATTTTTTGCGTTTTAAAGAATATTTTATTGGTTTTTACGCGTTTAAACAAGCGTTAAAATGCGTCTTATTTCCGTTTTTAAGTTCTTCAAGTATATTTAAAAAGCGGGAAAAGAAATGAGCAATATGGAATTCTTCAAGAAAATTTAAAACTTTTTAATTTAATTGCGCACAAATACTCTTTTAAAAAAATACTTTTATTCGTGTATTCTTTAAAAAAGTATCTAATTGTAAAATACTTTTGGAAAAAAATACTCTTTTAAGAAAATATTTTTTATTTTTATACTTTTTAATATTGTCCTTTCTCTAAAATGTTCTTTTTTTTGTACTTTATTTATGATAATTTTTAAAAATGAAATAAACTCAAACTTTTGTTCAAATTTCATTATCATTTACCTAATAAATAATATTTAATTGTGTCGCATATTTAATTGATCGAATTTAAGAACCAATTGATCCTTATGAGATAACATCCGTGAACGTTCATTTTTGGAGAATGGGAAATTTTTTTTTGCAAAAAAGTTGATGATCATGTTTGAAAATTTTTCTGAATTAATTTAATGAATTTTTTGAATTATTTATCCAAAATATAATGTTGACGTTCCCTAAAAATAAATTGACGATTTTATAAATCATTTAGACGATTTTTCTTTTTACTCAATAGTCCAAATCTAAAAGTGCACCAGAATTTTTAAATTCATTAAATAAATTAGTCATACTCTTAAAAAAAAATTTTATGAAGAATGAAACAATATGTTTTTGTGGTCAAAAAAACATTTTCCCATTCTCCAAAAAAGTACGTTAACGAACGTTTATTTAATGATCTAGAACGTTTCTATACATTCATGAACATTCAAAAATTGGATTAGCGTTTGTGAATGTTCATTTTGGGAACTCGGAAAGACCAGTATTGTACTATATCAGGTTTAATTCTTATTTTGGTGCATGAAAAAATTAGCCTAATATATTTTTACATCAAAAGAAGATAGTTATAAAAAGTATTTTTGTCCAAAATATTTTTAAAATTAAGTATTTTTTTAGAAGAATACTTTTTTAAAAGAGTATTTTTTAATAGTGAATCGTCATTATCAAGGAATAAATCTAAAAATAATGTTAAAATTAAGAAACGTCGGATAAATAAATTTATCAAAAAAGAACTCTGTTTTTATTTATTTATTTACAGAAAATAACCTATAGGTAAGCTGCTTGAAGATTTAGCACCCTTCTTTCAGCAAAAAAAAAATAAAAAAGAAATTTTTAATTTTTGAAAAATATAAAAAAGAAAAGTTTAATTTTAGAAATTTAACAATTTGAGTTTATCCTTTTTATAAGATTTTAAAAATAAAAAAAAGAAATTTAAGTAAAAAACATAAAAAACATTCCTTTAAGTGAATAAAGTTAAAATTAAATGACCTAAATTTCTGTTTTTCTTCACAAAAAAAAATTATACATAAAAAAAACACTAATTTTAAATTTATTTACAACTTGTTAGTTAAAGTTTGTTTAAATTATTTGTTTAAATTATTTGTTTAAATTATTTTTTTTTTCAAAGTTATAGATCATTTATACAAAACAAGTTGAATTTTAGATAAAAAATATTAAGTATTCTTTAGTGATGGTCGATCGTCGCTCGGCCAAAAACTAATTAAGATCAATATGTTTAATTTAATAAATATTGTTCTACAGAGATTTACTTTAATTCTATATTAAAAAAATTAGTTAAAAATTTATTTGTTTCAAGGAAAATTAATCTAAGATTTAACATCAAATTTATACTTAGTACTGTACACTAGGACAGTTCAGCAAACATTTATAAAACTACATTATTTATAAATTTAAGATTTAAAATATATATGGAATCATTTGAAGTTTATTTAGATGGATTAATAAATTCCATCAAGTATTTATTAAATTATGAAAGAGAATGTGTTTTAAACCACCAATTTTATGACCGAATAGTCCAATTAAAAACTAATTTGATGCAAGAATATTCTCAATTAGAAAAAATTCTAAAAAAACTTGAATCAACAGAAGAATCGTCGAAAAATGATGAAGAAATTATGATAAAAAACCAGTTTACAAATCGAATAGACTTCGATTATTTCTTAGATAAAATAAACCATATTAAAAATGAGATTGCAAAATCTTTATCTATTTTAAATGTAAGCAGTGATCATGCTAAAAATTTAGAAAGATTTGCCGAATTCCAAATCAAATATAAAAATCAAGAATTCAAATTGGATAATATGCGCTTATATGAAAAAGAACTAATAGAAAATATAGAAATTCTAAAACAAGAACTGGAATCATTGGAAAAAAATCCAAGTCGAGATGTTCAAAAAACTAATTTTACATTTGAACAATCAGAGCCATGTGAAAACACAAAAAATAGTTTAAAAAGTCATCAAGATTATATATCCGAATACTTTATTTTATCAGATGAACAAAAATCAGATAATTTGGAAGAATTTTCAAAAAAAATAAAACTCGATTTAAAATCAAGATTTATAGAATTAAAAAAAAATTCTAATTTTAGTTTTAAATCTAAAATTAATTTACAAAGTTATTTAATCAAGATTTTGAAACAAAATTTTAAGCAAGACCAATCGATTTATTTTTTTGTACTTTTATTTAACGATTATAAGGTTAATCTTGATTTTACCGAGCTAGAAATGAAGGCTCAAAGAAAAAAATTAGATTTTACGTTTATAATAAACAATAAACTAATCGATTCGATCCCTTTTTTTAAGTCTGATTTAATAAAGTCTAAGCGTGTTTCTGGTAACAAAAATGACTTGTTTCGTAAGTTTAGAATTGAATTTGAGCATTTTAGAGAAGAGTTTATTATGAATATAGATCTTATAAATCAAGCTAAAGATAATATTAAGATTATTAAAGATTTTCAAAATGAAGTTAAACTAAATTATGAGTTATCAATCAAAGAAAATGAGCAGCAAGTTAATAATTTAGTGAAGGAAGTTAAAGCTTTCACAAAGGAAGAAACGAACGAAATAATAAAGGATCGATTGAATAAGTTGAACGAGTTTGAATCAGAATTATTTAAAGTCAATGAAAGTATATCTGATATTAGTTCTAAAATGGAAAAAGATAGGAAAATAGCTAAAGAAACAGAGGAAAAAATTAAAGATTACATAGCCAAAATGAATCAAAATACACAAGAATTTTTTGATTCGTCAAAGTCGATTTATTTCTTTGTACTTAAAATTGTAAATGAATTTGAGAGCAAAATATCGAGTTTGAGTGAACGACAGCGTATGAAAATTGTTTGAACAAAATTATGAACGCTATAGTAAATAACCAGTCAGTTGATTATTTAAATGAAGAGTTAAAACATTTAATTTATTCATTTTTTTAGTGAAATCAATTTTTTTTAAATAAAGATTAAAAGAAATTTTTTATTAATTTAAATTTGAGTGAATTTTTTGGTATCCTTTAAAGCACATATTATCAATTTTTTTAAAAAAGCTACACTGGGAGCAAAGATATTATTTTCAGATTTATAAAGAAGAGTAATATTTTTCATAGTCTAAAACCTCTGGGACCTTTTTATTTCAATCAGGAGAAATTTATTTGAATGAGAAAGTTAGCCCAAAAGTCTTTAAAAAAGAAATGAAACACCCTATTAAATTAAATGATAGACCCTGTCACACCCTTTTGATTTTGAAAAAGAAGATGAAACTATGTATGATATATATATTAGGGTGTTTCAGGGTGTGTCATTTGTAAAAATAAATCAAAAAGCCAAAATTATTTCTATCAATTTTTCAGTCTAACTTTTAAAATAACAATTTTTCCTTTAAATAACACCTTGAATTAGTCCTTTTAAAAATGATCTATCAGGAATCATATCAAGTTTTTCTTTATTTCTTGATTTCTACAACAAATTATCTGGTGTTGTAAAAACGTATAAAATAAATTTTCATCAAAGACCAATTGGAAAAAGATTTTCGTTGATTATTCGAATGATTATACTGATACCCTTAAACACATTTTCAAGAATATTTCATTTTGCTTATAGGTTGCTCTTGAGCTGTTTAAAACGTTTTTTAAAATTTTTCATTGAATTTTTAAGACTGTGTTAAGATATGTTTACAAAATGTCAACTTGTTTCAGAAATTTGTTGTACAAAGTTGTTTTAAACGATAAATAATTTTTTTATGAAAATGTAATCGTCTAAGAAAATTAGTTTCTAAATTATCTCTTGATGTTATATCGAGTAAAACACCTATTTAACCCAACCTGTGATCGTCGAAACGCTACTTTAATTTTATATTTGTTCCTCCTAATTTGGAAGTTAATTCTATTCAAAAAGTAAATAAGGAATCATTTTACAAACATTTATTTGCTTTAGCTAATGTACATGATTCGGATTAATACTTTTTTGTTAACTAACAAGATAATTAATTATAAGACTTAAAGAGTTTAAAACTTTAAAATAAAAAACAACTGGTTAATGTGCACTTAATAAAGTTTTATTTTTTAATTTTCAACTTGCATTTATGGCAATTATTTGCAGCTTTTTGCATTGTTTCTTGCATTTTTCCTTGCAATTTTTCTCGAAAAAAACTTTTTTTCGTCTCTGATGATGACACATCAAATTGTCCAAAGATTTTGGACATGATTGCAGTTTAGATAAAAGCTAATGTATAACTGTTTTGTTCCTAGTCCCGCCTTTATTGATGTTTTACCTTGATTTTGTATTTATTTAGCTCCAATTTATAATAAACAAGTAAATTTACATATAAAATACTTAAAATGTTTCCTCAATTAAGTTTATAACAAGCGATTATTTATTATAAGTAGTTTTATAATAGCCATATAAAATGTTTTTGTATTTTTAAAAAAATTTACTATAACAGAAAATTTTTTATAACCGGATTTATTATAGTCAGAAACTACTGTACATGAAATTACAGTTGAGTAATTATGTGATCTTATTTGACAAAACAAAATTTCATCAGGGTATAATTTCATAATTCTAGGTAGAACATACTCGTAAATATAAGATTTTTTAAGATTATTATCGGATTCTAGACAATTTAAAATTGGTTTCAACCATGTTTGTGAGCAATCCTCTAAATTTGTTGACTCTTGTAAATAGGCTTTAAATAAACGTGAGTATAAATCAGCGACTAAACAAGCCAAGAACGTTCTGTTATTTCATCTACTAATGATTCAGCTAAATTGTTGTTTTATTTACTTATTGATTGTACGACGTATTTTTAAAAGCTTTTTCTATTTCACAAATAGCATCATTCATCTGTATATGTTATAAAATAATCAGAAATAATAGTTTTTTATAAACTTATCTCTAATTATCGCAATTAATTATACATATTATTGAATTTAATAACCCTCAGCTATGGATTTGAGTTATTTGATTGACAAAATACAAGAAAATTTTTTTTCGTTTTTTGTCTATAATAAATTCGCGTCTATAGTAAATAAAATTTCATGCAAAATGGAAGTTATTATAACCGGAAACTACTGTACTAAAATTAGTCGATCATTAGGTCTTTTAAATCAAGCTCAGATTAACAAAAAGTGTCTTATTTAAGTGTCTTAAAGTATTAATATTGAAATTTTAGAAAAATCAATGGGCCATCATGACGATCAAGTGATTTTTATTTAAAAATTGTAAAACCCTTAAGTAATTTTAAGTTTGTTTTTTAAAAAAGACAAGGTTGGACTCATTGGCTTTGTTATGTGAAAATCCGAAAGCAACTGAATGTATAATAGGTTGAATTTGAACTAATTAAAAATTTTTTATACTTTAATTAAAAAAGTCTCAAAAATAGTGAAATATTTCAAAATGAATTTCAAGAATTGAGGGCTTCAATGAACTTAGAATATACACAGCCTTATAATAAACATTCATACATTTCGTTAATGTTTAACGACCATTTATAAAAAGAAAAATGAAAATTGAAAAAAAAATTTGAAATTAAAAGAAAAAAATTGAAAATTGATTTAAATTTTTATGTTGCCTTTAATAGTTTTGTAGGAATGCAAGGTTTAATATCCTTGAATTAATTTTCAAAAAGTTTTTTTTTTTTTGCGAAATTTTCAAAAGAAATATTTTATTTATTAAAGTAACTTTCCCAAGAAAAATTAAGAAAAAGCCTAGTGCTAAAAAAAATTTTGGAAATTTTACTTATCAAATTCTAATCAAATGGATTATTCAAAAATTCCATATTTTTTTTCAAATATAAAAAATGATATTTTTTTGGTGGTTTTGAGTTTTTTTATTAGAGATGAAAGCTATCAAAATTTCAAGTAAATAACCTTTTTTTAACTGTTTTTTCTAATAATTATAATTTTTTTTAAAGAAAAGAACTTCTTAATTACAAAACCAGAGATGAATTTTTGAACGATTTTGATAATTTAATTTACAAGTGAGTCCAAATTTAAATTTTTAATTTTATACCCTATTGAACATAATTTCTTTGTGAAGGACTTAGTTGAAGCGAAACTCTTGTTTGAGTTAATTAATTACAATGATAAGTCTTATGTCGATTTGTCTAAAATTATAATAGATAAACAAACTTTAGAGCTATATATTCCGCCCAAATGTAAAAAAATTGAAAATTTTGGAAATTTAAAACATTTGATAAAAGTAGAATCTGTAAATCAACTAATTCTAAAGGATTATTTGCCTTCAATGCCGCGTTGTGAATTATTTAGAAATTTAAGTTCAATTATTTTAACTTGCATTCATGACCAAAGTCTACAAACTTTCGACTGCAGAAATTTTATCAACTATGATAAAATAAAAAAGCTTGTTTTTGAGGCAACACCAATTATTAATATATACAATATTTCTTATTTAATTAAATTACAAGTTTTACATATTGGTAGCAATACAAAACTCTCAATTGAAAATTTTGAATTGAAAAATTTGAAAGAGTAGATTTTTTTTATCAGATAAAGTGGAAAAACAATTTTCGTTACACGACGCTTTTTCAGAAAACGAGCACCTTGTACATTTTTTCATTTACCCACATTACTTAAATGCTCCAATCAACTTTAAATCAAATAATTTTGAACATATAAATTTTGGAGAATTGGATATAAATTATGATTACTTGCAATGTTTAGAAGATCTAAATATTAAATATCTATCTTTTTCAACACCTAGGATTTTCATGTTTGAAAGAGGTTTTGGAAAATTGCAATGTTTAAAAATTATTAATTTAGAAAATTATATGAGCGGCTGTTTTGAAAAATTAAATGAACTATCTTTCTTATGTTTATCATTCAAAACAATCCCAGAAATTACAAAAACTGATAGATCAATGTTTGATGGATTAAAGGTTTACAATTTAATCCATTTATTTTTCAAAGCTATTTATGATGAAGAAGTGAGAGAGAATTTACAAAATTTAACTGGATTTGGTTTGTTTGGAAATCAAGATGGATATACGGAGATGGCCATCTCCGTTAGTCGCATAATATAATATTTAAAAAATTTAAAAAAATATTTAAAAAATAATATTTAAATATTTTTTAAAATTTTTTATAGATCTTTAATTAAAATTGATGTTTCTATTTTTTTTTGAAAACTAAATTTGATTTTGATCAAAGAACAGTCATTCACAATATTTTGTACAATTAATGGAAATAATTTTTTTGAAGAATTAACATGATGAAAAGAGGGTCTAGCTATCGAATATACATGCAAATCTTTTTAATATACTTTGATATCTTTTTAGTATAGAGCATTATCTTTTTTCTATACTTTGACTCATTAACATACTTTAAGATAAAAAATATACTTAGTGCTCAATAATAAACAAGCTGTCGAAAATTATACAAGGATTCATATACCGTAATGACTCGATTGTAGTACAGGTTTAAAACAGAATTTTTTTTTAAATTGTACCAGCCCTATTTTTCAAACCAAAAAGGTTTATGAATTCATTAAACATCGTATAGAATATACCTCAAAATTTGGAGAAGTAAATATAAAATTAAAGTAGATTACCACAAGCATGATTAGGTAAGTGTATTACTCAATATAACACCAGGAGATAATTTTGAAACATATTTGAATCTTTTTTGACTCGCACAGGATATGTACTCTCGATCTTTTGCTTGGACGCCCATGACAGTAACAACTGAGCTATCTCGCTATTTAATAAATAAAATTAAAGAAAAATATTTTTTTTTAAATTTTTTTATCTAAGTTCTCAAGAATTATCTTTTGAGAAATTATATACCAGCTTGTAGATCTCGACGAGCTGATCACGAATATATATAATTATCGCTAGTCGGATCTTCCATTCAAAAGTTATTGTTATAGAAAGTTTTTAAAAAAATTAAAAATGAAATTATATTAAAATGATTATTTATTTATTGAGAGAAATTTTTAATATCGTATAATGATTTTTTTAATTGATTTTTTTAAACGTTTTTATTCTCTCCGACAAAAATATTCACACATAAGTGATTCCAGATTTTTTTTCTCATACACTGTTTTTAATAATTTTTATTTAACGGACTCCAATTAAATTTTTCTGGCTCCCTTTAAAACATACACCCCTAAATTTTTTAAAAACATACACTCGGGTGTATTTCTCGATTCTTACTAATTTTTTTTTCTAAAATGAACTTTTTTAACATAATCAGGGCCTGCTCTTTCATAATCTAAAGTCTCTTTTTTCCCAAGAAATTTTCTTTCCATAGATTTTAACAAGGTTTACCTAACAAGTATAATACACCCTATATACACTTTTGATTCATAACGATACACCCAAAAACACTTTTCAAATTCTGGTAGAGAATTTCAAACTGTACAAATTCATCATATTTTCAGCTCCCATGGAGTTTGGCATTTAGGAAAAATTCGAGTTTTTCCCGAATATTTCGGTGCTAATCTTACACCCTGGATATTTTTGGTAAAAGAATTTTCAAATATTAAAAAAATACGATTTTTTGGGTTTTCTGAGGTCAAACAACACGAATTTGAGGTCGGTTTTTTAAAAAAACTGCAAACTGACAAGTTAAACTGAACATGTTAGCTTCTTAATAGTATTTAAGGCATTAGATTAATTTTTTAGATAAAATCAAAGTAAATTTTAAGAAAGAAGGCATATTTTACTCAATTAAAATATCATTTTCGAACTAAATTTTTTAAAATAAAGCAAATTTTTATTCAATTTACCTATTCCTATTAAACTTATTATAACCACATCATTTTTTATCTTAAAACTTTGTAGAAAATAAAAAGTTAAATTTTATTTTCGTCAGTAAAGTATCTGAACCACTTTAAAAATAAATTTCAAAACAAACCCGTAATACTTTACTAGAACTCTTTTAAAAATATTTAACTATCAACTTGAGAAAAAAGAGATCGGATAGATAGTATTTTAACGAAAATAAAACTTTATATGACCGAAAAAAAAATAAAAAAGTCTCATATTTTTACTTTTTGGTTAATTTTTGGGTAAATTTTAAGAAAAAGCCGTTGAAATCGTTTTTTTTATCAATTTTCCTTTGAATTGTTTCAATTTTATTTTAAAACTAAGTTTACATTTTTTTTTATTTTTTGTTAACTCTAGAATTTTATGATTATATAAATTCTAGAGTAAAAGCGAATTTTTCGATAGAATAAAAAGCAATGTTTTACTTTCCTCTAAGTATAAAGGCCGCATCATGGTATAGTTCTAAAATAATAATAAAAATTGTTATAGCATGGTTTCGATTGTATTAAAGCCATATAAAGATAAGCGAACTTTGGACTTAGCTCTTTGACAGTACTGGTCAAAAGATTACGTATAAATAACTTAAATGTACTAAATATAAGTATCAAATTGTCAATTACAAAGAAATTCGGCATTCTTTAAAATACATATTTAATTGTTTTTGAGCAACATTCAATTATTTGATCTCTATTTCTAATATCATTCTAGTCAAAACTTGCAGTGAGTTAATAAAATCTTTGTGGATATAAGCAAGGTTAAATGGTAGTTATTGTTTCATATTTTTTTTGACCTTTAACCTGAAAAACGATTCAATTCTATTTTTGTGTAATTTTTTCATAAATTATTAGAAATACTGTATGTATTATGAAATTTTCGCGACTTAATAAATTCCATGAATCCTCAAAGCTATTTTATTTGCGTCATTCTTTATTTTTGAGATAGTTTTCAAAAAGTCAGGCTTTAAAGCTAAAATAAGCAAACGAAAACACGAACTGAGACAGATCACTGTTCAAACAGAAACACAACAATCTAATTTTAAAATTCATGAACACGTGTCTTGTAAAAGGCTCATCTAACTATATTTCGATAGATCTATTAGCTTTTTTTTCAAGTCTTAGAAATAACATAAATCTAAATCACTAAACGATTTATAATAAACTTTCAGCATGATTTGTTGTAAAATTGTTGTTTAAATTTGTATAGTAATTCCTTATTTTTTTGAATTGCTAAACAAGATATTTTTAAAATGAAATCATTAAGCCATAAATCCAAACTTAAAGATCTAGTTTTTAGTTTTTTTCTATAAAAAGATTACCTTTCAAAAATAAAATTTGATCAGTCTTAGAACTTCTCACTATTTCGACACTTTCGTCTTTTAAATCTCGGAGAAACGCATAAAAATATTAGACTTAAGGAGAAGTTGGATTTTTTAAAGTAGCAAATTATATTTTAGATACAGTATTACAAAAAATGAATAACTTTACATTTGGTAAAAGAGTGAGAATTGATTTTAATAATTAACGTTTTTTAATTCTAACCGATATTTGAATTAAATTTGATTTATTTTAAAAAATTTAGTTCGAAAATGATATTTTAATTGAGTAAAATATGCCTTCTTTCTTAAAATTTACTTTGATTTTATCTAAAAAATTAATCTAATGCCTTAAATACTATTAAGAAGCTAACATGTTCAGTTTAACTTGTCAGTTTGCAGTTTTTTTAAAAAACCGACCTCAAATTCGTGTTGTTTGACCTCAGAAAACCCAAAAAATCGTATTTTTTTAATATTTGAAAATTCTTTTACCAAAAATATCCAGGGTGTAAGATTAGCACCGAAATATTCGGGAAAAACTCGAATTTTTCCTAAATGCCAAACTCCATGGGAGCTGAAAATATGATGAATTTGTACAGTTTGAAATTCTCTACCAGAATTTGAAAAGTGTTTTTGGGTGTATCGTTATGAATCAAAAGTGTATATAGGGTGTATTATACTTGTTAGGTAAACCTTGTTAAAATCTATGGAAAGAAAATTTCTTGGGAAAAAAGAGACTTTAGATTATGAAAGAGCAGGCCCTGATTATGTTAAAAAAGTTCATTTTAGAAAAAAAAATTAGTAAGAATCGAGAAATACACCCGAGTGTATGTTTTTAAAAAATTTAGGGGTGTATGTTTTAAAGGGAGCCATTTTTCTCTAAAGATAATTCTTGAGAACTTAGATAAAAAAATTTAAAAAAAAATATTTTTCTTTATATAATACCTTCCCTAAACACTCCCCAACCCTAATCCCTAAAAACTTTATTTATTTTAAATTTTATTAAAACAATTCTAACCCTAAAATTAGCCCTAATTAGTCATATGCCAAATTATGGCTAATTTTATGGTTAGAATTCTTTAATTTGATTTTGTATTAATAACTTTTGAATGGAAGATCCGACTAGCGATAATTATATATATTCGTGATCAGCTCGTCGAGATCTACAAGCTGGTATATAATTTTTCTAGATTTTGAGTTAGGAAAGGTTCAATAAATCGATCAATAAAATCAATTTTTGAAACTTTCAAGGACAATAACTTTTGAACGGAACGTCCCTGCAGCGTAAAACATATATATTCGTGATCAGCTCGTCGAGATCTACAAGCTGATATATACCTTTTTCTGATTTGGCGTTAGGGGAGGTTCTATAGTGCACCCCAAATTTCTGTACACTGTAAAGATTTGCATGTATATTAAAAAGATTTTAATATATATTAAAACAACAATCCCATGAAAAGATATAAATAAACACTCAAAACAATTTTTTTAAAATAATTTTTTTTTGCTATAACGTAAACTTTTACTCGTAAAAAATACCGTAATCTCTTGACCAGTAGTCTAAGAGCTAAATCAAAATTTGGGTAAGCTCTATATCGCTTTAATCCTATCGAAACCATGCTATAGCATTTATTAATTTATTTTTAGAACAAGATTCCGCCTTTATTCTTAGAGTAAAGGCAAACATTGGTTTTTATTCTAACAAAATGTTCGCTTTTACTCTAAAGAAAATTTAAAAAAATGTAGAGTTAACTTAAAATAGCAAAAAAAGTAAATTTACGACTCAAGTGCAAGGTTGTTAGACCATTTTAGTGAGACGAAGTTAGTTTGACCAAATTAGTCAGACCATTTAGTGAAACCAAGATAGTAAGACCATGGAAGTGAGACGAAGTGAGTGAGACGAATCTGGTTAGACCATTTTAGTGAGACGAAGTTAGTTTTGACTTTGTGAAGGACCCACTATTAAATACAAAGGTATAAAAAATAGAATTTTTATATCAGAGTTGAAAAATATTCTAGTATTTACTCAGAGAATAATAAAATAATCTTTTTTTTTTAGGCTTTGACTTTTTTAGAAAAAAAAATTAAAAAGTCATTTTTATTTTATTAATCAAAAAATAAATAAAAACTTAAATTTAAAAAAGTAAACAAAAAGAAAAGAAGAAGTTTAATCGAAACATAACCAACTATAAAGAAACTTATTTTTTCTAAATTGTCTTTCTTTAATCTCATAATGATAGCTATACTCAAAAGCCTTTAAAAAATTTAAAATTTAATTTTTTGCAAAATTGTTTTTAACAAAATTTAAATAGTTACTTCATATCCAATTTTCGAAGTGAATTTTTTTTCGTCTTCTTCATATCTAAACTTTAAATTAAGGGGTTTTCTAAATATTGTAACATGAGTTATATTTTTATTCATTAATTTATCAAATAATTCATGTGAAAATTGATCTACTTTAATTTTTTCCTCTAGACTATTTATGCAATAACGATCAAAAATCGCTCTAAATATTATCAGTTTGGATAAGTTATCAAATGGTTCTTTTGCAATTTCAACCAAATTTTTACAGGCTAAAGTTTTTAAATTTTTAAAATTTTCATTAAATATTGGAAACTTATTACATGATAATGAAAGAAATTCAAGACTAGGAATTGAAATTTTAGATATTTCGTCAACTGGTATAAGTATTTTTTTTCCATTTGATAAATCTAAACATTTTAAATTGTTTAAATGCTTAATAAAGTCTAAATTCCATATAAGATTATCCATTATATTAAGGTATCTTAATTTTCTGTTAAACTTAAATAAATCCTTATCTAAATCTTCTATTTGATTTCGTAATAAATTAATTGAATCTAAATTTTTTAAACAATCAAATGAATTTGGTTCAATAATTTTGATCTTATTTTGGGATAAATTTAAGGTAATTAGACTTTTTAAACCATAAAAAACATTCTTCTTAATTGTTCTTAGATTATTACTCTCCAAATTTATACACTCAAGTTTATCTAATCCTTTAAAACTGTTTTCCTCTATTTCTTCAATATTATTATCTTGTAATAATAATATTTCCAAGTTGATTAAATTATTGAAAATGTTATTTTCTAATTTTATTAAATTACATCTATAAATCATTATCGAAATTAACTGATTCATATTTTTGAAGTTTTCTCCTTCAAAACTAATATTCGATTTATATATTACTAAGTAAGTTAAATTTTTAAAATTTTCTAATCGTTTTTCAAATGAAAAAGCAATTATTGGATCAAAATCAACAGATTTGATCAAATCAAAATTTATTAAATTTTTTAATCGATTAAAGTCAAAATTATCCAAATTTCCATTACCAAATCTTAAACTATTTAGATTATTTTCTTCAACGTTCGTCAAATCAATTATTGGTGATTCATTTGAACATTTTATATACAAAAGCTTACAGACAACATATGCCTCTACAAAATTCTTTTTAAAATAACAAATAAATTACTTAAAATTTGATGTAATTTTTTACCAAAAGGTAAAAAACTTTGTTTACCTGAATTTCTTTTAACATTGAATCTTTTCCATAAAAGTTCGATCCTTTCTCCCCACGTTCAAATATTTGAGTACTTTAAAAGAGTGAAATTTCTTATTTTGAATTTTTGAAATAAATTTAGAATAAAAACTACTTAATAAAAGAAACAACATTGTCGTTTAAAATTATTTTTGAAATTATTAATTTACCAATTTTATTTTGAAAGCCGAATTCAGCCTTAGTTTTATTAAAAGTATGTCTTGATACATTTTGTTTTAAATTTGCTAAAAAATGACAATAAACGAAACTAGACTGTTTATTTTTTGCAAAAGAATCTAAATTTAGCAGTTTTAATTGATTGACTTTTGATATTAAGGTTTCTCTCGTTTGACTTAAATTGTTTGTTTCGTCATTTAAGATAACTTTTGATAAAATCAACTCTGTTTGAATGTCTATTTTATTAATAATTTCATCATGATATTCAATAATGCTTGATTTTTTTTCGAACATATTTTTAATTTTCATATATAGTGAAAGACTAATTTTAAGATTTAAAATATGTTTTTAAAATAAAAATAAAGCTTGGACTGTCCGAAAATTATTATAAGATGGATCTTTTATTTGTAGTTAGAATCGAAAATTTACAATTAATCACATTGAAAATTTTAGACGCTTTTTTTGTCTTAGATTAAATAGATTTTAATAAAACGAAATTAAATTCTAAAAAATTTATACTTAGTTGCATGGGGTAGTTGTTTAAAAAATCCAGATACTAGGCCCCTTTAGAAATTTTTTCAAGAAAAATGACCCACCCCCTAATGTTGGAAAAAATGAATTTTAGGGTTTAAAAAAATTCAGCTCTTAGATAAATTGATTTTATTGCAATTCAATAAAAAAATACAACCAGTTTTTTTATTAAAATATTAGCTCATTTTTTCTAAAAGAACCAATGAATCACAAATTTTACAATTTAATTTTTACTCTCTAGTTTATTTAGGTCTAGTAGATAGTGTGAAAAAATGTGACCAAAGATATCGATTCTAGAATGTGAACATTTTGGTCATATTATTTTAGGGCACAAAATTGGTAAACAATTTTTTTAATAAAAAAAATTTTTCGTGAACAATAATTTTTTCAACAATAATATGAATTTTAATTAAAATTTTGAAACGAATTGAGCTTTTTAATAAACAGAAAATTTTGTTTTTAATGAAACATTTTTTCAAAGTTTGAAATAGATTGCAATAAAAGTTTCTACTTTGATTTTTACATTTTTCTAAATGTTGGGTAATATTGTAGTCATTCTACTTGTTTCTATTTCCTTTAAATTTTTCTTTACAAAATGGACAATATTCAAGGTTAGATTCCATTTTAGAAAAACGTCCAAATTTAAATCAACAATAACTTATTTATTTGTTAAAAATCGTTTAACAAAAATAAAAAAGTAAAAAAAATATCTAATCATAGTTATATATCAATTTTGTTAAACTATTTTTGATTAATTATTAAGCTTTTTTTTATTTATTTACTAATGCAAAATTTTTTTTTATAATTTTTGTTTGTCATTAAAAATTTATTTTTTCCAGAAACCCCCCCTCCCTCTAAGATTCTGAACTTTTCTGACATTTTCTCACTATAATTTGACTGTTAGAAAAGCTTGTCACAAAGCTTTTCTTTCACTGAAAATGACCCACCCAGCCCCGTCCTCGTGTGTCAGATTTTTAAAAAATTAACCCATTCTTAGTTGCATTAGTTTTCAATCTACAAGTTAAAAAAAATAATTTTATTTAAAATTAATATTCTATCCGAAAAAAAATAAATCTTGAGTTAATTGTTTCAAATTTTTCTTTTGAAATGATTAAAACAAACGTAATTATGGAAATTTATCTTTGGAACTTAAAAAAAGTTTATGTTTTTTTTGACGCTTCGGATAGTTCTGAAGAAAATTTTAATATATACCAAGATTTAAAATTTTGTAATGCCAAAATGATGTGATTTTTTCTTTTATCTCAATTTAGACATGAGCTATTTCATAATTTTATTAAATAGACTATTGTCACTTATTTTTCGAAAATTGATACTAGTGATGGAAGTTATTGTAAAGTTAGAGTTAACTAACGTAAGCTAACTTATAATCAGAGAGAAAAAAAATGCAAAATTTTTTGGTCGAAAAATGCGGCAAAAATGCAATTTTTTTGGTCGAAAAATGCAAAAAAAAAATGCAAAAAAAAAACTATTTATTA
>NTPY01000370.1:535173-578521 GCA_002922825.1 Brachionus calyciflorus
GTTTATCTATTGATCAATTCAACAGTTCGTTTGTATAATTATTCATGAAAAAAGAAAATTGTAACATTAAAGATCTTAAATGTTACTAATGTTTCTAAAAAAGATTTTTTGGAAATTTGGATTTTTAATAAAAATGTTGCAAATTTTTTTCATGTTAAAACCTTGAATTTCCTTATACAAAACGTTTATAATGTATATAATTTAAAGGATTCGATGTTGATGACATTTATTGAGTTTTATAGCATAATAAAATTTGAAACATTCTGATTAAAAATTCAAATTTACAAAAAAATTTTATATTCAATATTAGGAACAAAAAAAAGAATTGATCGAAACTTTATAAGGTGTCAATTCGAGATTCATATATCATTGAACTTTTCCTCCTGTTTTTTTAAATTCTATAAAATTTTTAATATTGCAAAAATTTTTTTATATTTTATTGGCTAAAATCAATAAAAGATATATACGCAATATATGTGCATATGCACACTGTAAATTTTTTAAGTAACAAATTCGCAACATTAAATGTATTTTCAGCGATGACAACATTTTTGAAACCTCCTATGTAAAAATTTTGTAACATCAAAATGTCTCAAATTCTATACTTCAAAAGTAAAGAAAAAGTCCTTTAATTCATACCTCTTTTGTAAGAATATTCTAACATAATAATGCATTTCAAAATGTATCTTATTTATCGTAAGGTAAAGGAGTTTTAACTTTCTAATTTATGAAGGTAAAGGTCGTTCAAGATAAAAATTAAGTTTTTGATGTTATAAGGCTTGATTATTGGAAAGGGTCAAGTTTAAATTATTTTAAAAAAATTTCATTTTTTTCCAAAAAACTTTATTCAAAATTATTAATCAGAAATAAAGAAATAAAAAGGTTAAAAAAAATAATTAAAATAAAAAACAAATCAAAAATTTAAAAAAAATTTAAAAAAAAATTGACAATCAATTTAAAATATTTTTTTTCAAATTTGATGCGCTTTCTGAATTTAAATTTTTTTATAATTTTCGAAATTTTTAAAATAAAACAAATTTTTTATTTTGCAAAGCTTTTTATACTAAGATTTGTAAGAGATTCTGAAAAATTATTTTTTGTTATTTTTTTATCACCTATAAAGTAATAAAAAAGAAATATATTTCTTAAACGTATTTTTTCTGAGACATCTTTTTGTTTCAAATCAAAATGTATCACTTTTCGTAGATTAAATTATCAAAAATTGGTCATTTCATTGAAAATAATGCATTTAAAATACATTTATGTATTTTGAACAAAAAACTATAACATTTCTGTAACATTTTAGGTTACAAAATACATTTTTTATTTACAGTATACATGAAAAAAATACAAAATATGCTTTTAAAAAAAGGACATATGCTAGACAAATTTTTTAGAAGTTACCTTATTGATACAGAAGCCTAAATTTAACTTAAAAAATTCAATCTAACCGAACTTTGATTAAGCTAATTAAGCATAAAATTAAATTAAAATTTTATAATTTTGTAATTTTTTGTAATAATAAATTTTCTTAAAAAATTGTTACATTTCAAATAT
This sequence comes from Brachionus calyciflorus, assembly GCA_002922825.1. Lineage (NCBI taxonomy): Eukaryota > Metazoa > Rotifera > Eurotatoria > Ploima > Brachionidae > Brachionus > Brachionus calyciflorus. Next base: position 536,731 of record NTPY01000370.1, read on the forward strand.
ATCCCAAATCAGTTATATCCCTAAAAGCACTGGGACAAAACCGGTGATATAACCTACTAACTTTCCTGGTCTATGTTAAATTGAGAAGACAATTTGAAATAACTTTTTTATTAATTTTATTTTTTTTCTATAATTAATTTCTTTGTTACACCTCCAATTAGTCCTTTTAAAAATTATCTTTTAGGAATCATATCAAGTTTTTCTTGATTACAACAAATTATCTGATGTCGTAAAAACGTATAAGATAAATTTTCATCAAAGACCATTTAGAAAAAGATTTTCGTTTTTAATAAAGAGATAATTGTTTACCCACAATGGAAAATCTGTTACCCACAAATGATATACTGTTACCCACAAAAGTGAAACTTTTAAACACAAATGACTGTTCAGCACAATTTTTTTGTGTTAATAAGGAATTATTTATTTTCCAAAAACAAAACTGAAAAATACAAATTTTAAAAAGTTAATTTGAATTTTTTTAGAATCTTTTTAAAATAAAATAATTAATTTAAAGTTATCAAATTTTCTTGTTTAAATATATTTTGAAATTTTTTCCAATATTTTTAAAATTTGACTAACAAAACATTGACTCCGATAATTTTAATACCCTAGCGCTAGGTTCAGGTGCTTTTTTGATTTCCAAAAACCATAGGAATATCGATAGGGATAATTTAAATTTAATCAAATATTTTTTTTGTTTTTAAAAATGATTTGTAACTTGAAAAATTTATGTTCAAAAGCTAGTATGTTTTTGTGCTAATAAGTTTTATCAACGATAAAAAAAATTGTGAAAAAAAGTTTTGAAATTTGTGTAATAAAGTTTTTGTCTTGTTAAAATTCATTTTTGTGGCGAAAATTTCTTCGTTGTAGGTAACAGTTTTTTATTTGTGGGTAACAGTTTTTTCATTGTGGGTACTAGGTAGACCCTTTTAATAAATAACGAAAGCTCAAAATTATTATGAAGTTGGTGAAACTTCAAACGTTTTTTTTTATTATCTTAAAAATATTTTTAATATTTCTTCTTAAAACCTAAACTAACCAAGTTTTCTCAAATTTTTGTTAAACCTTAGGTAAACTCTATTTTTAGACTATGACTTAATATGACTTAATTTGAAAGCAACCGAAAATAGAAGCAGTAGCTAACTTTTTTGTAAAATTTATTTATTTAAAGTTTAATGCAATTTTTTTCAATTAAGTCAAAGTTTATTGTTTTATATAAAGATGAATTTTTATGTAGTAAATAAAAGAGGAAAATTCCGAAATAGTAAAATAAAGTTTTTTTTTTAAATTATCAAAGATTAATTGGTTTGATAAAAATAAAAAAATTAAAAGGATAATCATTTACATTTCTAACAAAAAAAATCAAACATAATTTTACTTTTCGGAACTTCACAAAAAATTAAAACAAAAAAGAAAATTATTCTTTTTTTGAACAAACCCCATAAAAATGATAATAAAAATTTCTCAAAAATCCCTAAAAATTAAAACTATTTTTTTAAAATAGTGGGGCGGCGCCCCACTCCTGGCTACGCCACTGTGAAAGACCAGTATTGTACCGTATACCCTTGCTGCGAGCTGCATTCACTTAAAATCAATAATCACTTTTTACCCCACGCCATCACGTACCATCTCGCTCATGTTAGAATAGCCTAATTTTAAACGCAGTTCTTGGAACATGAAATTTGGTTTTTAATGCCGCATTTTTCATCGAAAACTTGATTTTTAATGCAGCATCTAAATTCAAATAAAATAGAAGTTAAAAATGAATTTTCGAAAAAATTTTTAAACAATTTTAAAATTATGAATTAATTCCTATTTTATTTAAATTTAGATGCTGCATTAAAAATCAAGTTTTCGATGAAAAATGCGGCATTAAAAACCAAATTTCATGTTCCAAAAACCACGTTTAAAATCGAATTGAGCTGATGAGCGCATGCGTTTAAAATTAAACTATTCTAACATGAGCGAGATGGTACGTTATGCGTGGGGTAAGTATACGGTATTCATAATAAATTATTCCTTTATTTTCTTTGATGAATTGGCAAAAAAATTAGACTGCTTTTGAGTTGTTTATTTGGGTTTGCATTTTAATTAATTGAAATTAAAAAGGGTCACAAAAGTGTCAATTAGGATTTGGCTCTGTGAATTGGGGGCTTTTATATTTTTTTTAATTTTTCTAAACTAATTTATAAGGCAAGACCAAAACTCGAAAAAATAAAATATATTTAAAGATATATAAATCTTTTAAGATGTAATACTTTTTTTTAAGATGGCAGTAGTGTTGGTAATTTTTTTTTGGAGTCGACTCACTTTTTTTGAAGCTTTTGATAAGTAAATCTAGTCGATTCAAAAAAAGATAATAATTTAAAAAATTTTAACATAAATTTTAAAAAACTGAACTTTGAGTTGACTCGGGTCGACTCGACTTTTTTTTCCCTCAAGTCGACTCCCATGGCAGAGGTCTATGTAGGTCCATGCGCTACACATGTAAATTTGAGTTTTAATGTACAGCAGTTTGAGCAAGCTAATACGGTAAGCTTTAATTTGAATCTTTTCAAAAGAAAGAAAAACTCAAACTTGTTGTTAATTTCATTAAATAAAAGTCTCGCGCTTTTATTGAATAATTAAAAATATTAAATAATCTTAAAAATAAAATTTAACTAAATCAACAATTACCATATTTGCTCAAATACCTAAAAGCATAGCGCTTTTATTCGAGTTTTTTTCAATTCAAAAAGTGCCTCGATTAAAAGATTATCTTATTTAAAATTAAAAATTCTCATAATAAATGAAATTAACAACAATATCGAGTTTTTCTTTCCGCTAAAGATTTAAATTTATTTGAGTCATTTTTTATAACCAAAAAAAATCAAATGTAAGGTCTTTAAAAGATACCGACTCGATCATGTATTTGAGAAAATATGGTAGTCTCTTTTTGAAAAAAAAGTTCTTATAAGAACAAAAGAGACTTGACTGCAAATAAAATTTTTTCACAGTGCCTTAAAACTTTTTTATTTGAATAAAAAATTAAATTATAAGCCAAACAACAAAAATTTAAAATAGCATGAAACTAATATTCAAGTTCAGACTCAATTATTTTTCTATATTGATCATAACCACCTTCAATTGACTTAACTTGTCCATCTCTACAAAACCATAACTCTTTACATATAAGCTGTATTAAACGCTCGTCGTGACTTACTAAAATAACACCACCCTTTTTTTTTAATTTAATTAAATTTATTTATTAGAATTTTTGATTCGTTTTTTTATGGTTAATTAAAAACTTACTCCAAATTTATTTAGTGCTTCGCCTAAAGCTTCTATAGTCTCCATATCCAAGCTTTAATTAAAATTTATTAAGACTAAATTTAAAGCATTTTTTTGTTTAAGTATTCAAAATTTACTGATTTGTAGGTTCATCAAGTACTAAAAAGTTCGGACTAAAAATTAAAAAAAAATATAAAAACTTTGAGATTTTTATGTTCAGAAAACAAGTCCTACTTTAACATTGATAGCAAAGCAAAAGCTACTCTACTCTTTTGACCTCCTGAAAGACTCACAATCGGTTGTAAAGCCATATCACCGGCAACTCCAAATTTTCCTAATTCAGCTCTATATTCCTCAATTGGTCTACCTGGAAATTTTTCTTGCATTACTTCAACGCTATTAAACGCTAAATTTAAACCGTCAATGTGATGCTGTGTAAAATAGCCAAGTCTTAAAGCTCTATGTGTTTGACGAAAGCCTTTTTTGGGCTCGTATTCACCAATTAAAACTTTTAATAGTGTTGTTTTACCAGCACCATTTTCACCCACTATACAAATACGTGAGTCCATAGTGGCCGATATGTCAACATTTTTAAATATATATCTCTCTTTTGAAAAATAAAAATCAACTTCATCTAGTCTTAAAATTGTTCCATTCATCCATTCGACATCTGGGAATCTTAAAAATTAAAAAATTATTATTTTAAAATTTTAAATATTTTTTTTTTAAAACTTACTTGAAGTGTACTTCTTTCTCTTTTTCTATCGGTTTCAATTCAGGTCTAAGAGAGAGAAAAAATAATTTTTTTTTATTAGAATTTAAAATTTGAATTTAATTTTACAATTTTTCAAGCATCTTAATCTTGCTTTGTACTTGAGCAGCACGATTAGCATTATAACGAAATCTATCGATAAATACTTGAATATGTTGTCTGTATTCCAATTGTGATTCATATTCTCGTTGTTGATTTTTAAGATTTTCTGAACGAATTTTAAGAAAGTTTTCGTAATTGCCACGAAATGGTTCGATTTGTTGATTATGTAGAAAGAGAATTTCTTGAGCTACTGCATTTAAGAAACTACGATCGTGACTTACTATTAGTAAAGTACCATGCCACATCTTAATTGTCAAAAAAAAATTGAAAATTTTAAATTTTAAAAAATTTTTCTAAATGATTTACTTGTAAATAATTTTCGAGCCAAATGATGGCTTTCAAGTCCAACATGTTAGTAGGCTCATCGAGAAGTAGTAAATCTGGTTTAGCAAATAAGGCTCTAGCTAAGGCAAGTCTCATTCTCCAACCACCAGAAAATTCTCTTTATTTAGTATTTAAAGTTTAAAAATATGAAAGAAGAAAAAGTAAAAAAAAAAAAATTTTGGCATACTTTGTGGCTTTTCTTTGTTCTGCTGTGCTAAAACCAAGACCACATAGAATTTTAGCTGCTCTTGATATAGCCTTATCAGCTTCGATAGCTTCGAGTTCCTGATAAACTTTTTCTAGTTCTTGATTTAGGCTCGTATCATTTTTGTGTTCTCTAAAATTTTAAATTAATTTATTTAATATTTAAAAAAATAGTTCAAAGATAATTTTAAAAATTACTCTGAGTGTATTTTTTCATTAATTTCTTTTTCCAATTGAAGTAGTGATCGTCTTTTTTCGTCGCATTCTAAAACACTATCAATCGCTAGTGTATCATCACCATGAACTTCTTGTTCTACGTGTAAAATACGAATATGCGATGGAATTTTCAATTGATGACTAAATAAAATATAATTATAAATCTAATCAAAATATTTGGTTACTTTTGTCACGATACTTTAGTTACACTTCTTCACAGTGTTTTAAAAGTATCGACAGTAAAGCAATATTTACCGTAAAGCCTTGCAAGATAATGCGTGCACTAAAACCCGAATTTTCGGTTTTTACCCAATTTTTTGATTGGTTAAAAAAAAAATTGACCCAGTTTAATACTGAATAAGACAAAAATGAAAATAAATGAAGAGGAAACTGAACAACCACACTATATTTTTACGGTGAAATTTAAACACTTTAATCTTGAGAAATTCTATAAAACGATTGATTACAAAAGACTTTCAAGAACTACTTCAGTCCATTGAAAAATTAAAAACAATATTTATTTATTTATTTATTGAATAGAATTAACCTCCAAATTTGGAGAAATATAAAATTAAAGTAAATTAAATTAAAGGAGCGTTTTGACGGCCACCGGCAAAAACAATATAACTCGCGATTAAAATAAAAAATAAGGAGAAAATTTTGAAATTTTTATCCAGAACTGAAATATGTCCTCCGATTTGTTTCCACTTGTCAAAACTCAAAGAAACACGAGGACGAAAAACAGATTACAGTTGTACTGATTAATTTGGAACGTGACGTCAGATTACGCAATATGACGGTTGATGTCAGATTTTATTTATTTTACCGTCAAATAACGTCATATGACATCACGTTACAAATTAATCAGAATCGCTGTAATATTCTCGAAATTAAAAAAAATTTTAGAAAGCCAAGTTAAACAATTTGAAGAAAAATTGGAAGAAAAAACTATGGAAGCAGAAAAAAAGAAGCATGAACCAAAACAATTTTTGTCATTATTATAATAACGAAATGGTGAATAAAACGCCCTATGACTGTACGAAATAGGATCTAAAGGGTGTTTTAATATTTATCTTTCAGAATCAAAACGTAAAGTACTGTCGTAGCCAATCTTACGCTATTTCTCGCGGTAAATGCCTAGAAACAACTGACCCTAACTTAAAATTTTTTATTTTTTTCACTTTTTAAAAATAAAACAATACAGTCTCGAGTCCATCGGCGACCAGTATAAATACAATTTAGAATGTGAAATTAAAAGTTTCATTTCGAATTTCATAACATTTACATCTCTACATCAAAATTGAAAATAATATTTAAAAAAAAAAAAAGTGTAACAAACCTGCTTATCATTTTTAACAAAGTAGTTTTACCAATACCATTTCTGCCAATTAAGCAATATCTTCGACCAAAAGCCAAAGTTAAATTTGCTCCTGCCAATAGAGATCTTTTCAAGTAAATTAGAAAATTAATTAAAATTCACATTGTAATTAAAACTTTATTAATAAAATATACTTGTTTCCAAAAGCGACATCAAAATTTTCAATACAAATATCGAAAGATTTATTCGCTATTGAATCTTGATTTTCAGCCTTACGACTAATAGCCTGACTAGCCGAAGCTAATTTAGACGAATCATAAGTAAGTACATTAATGACTGGTTTATTCTCGCGTTTTTCTAATTTTTGTTTTAACTTAGCCTCAGCCTTTTCGAGTTTTCTAGCATCTACATAAGTTATATTCTCTTTTTTCAAATTAAACATACTCTCAACTTGTTTATCATTGTTTGTATTCATTTCACTAGAAGCTATTTGAATAGGAGCCGATAGCTGTTTAATAGTACCATTTGAATTAGAATTTAAACCTTTTTGAGCTCCCTCTCTAAATAATAATTTATAAATATTTTATCAAAATTTTACTTATTTTTTTTGGATCTTACGGATTTAAAATTTCAAAAAATTTCGTGCATAAGTCATTAACTGCTTGATCAGCATTTTTACCATCATTTAATTCCATAAGAATAGAACCTACTGCATCTTGAATATCATCAACACTTTCAAAATCATCTTTATTTAGATTAACAACTTCAATTAGGTAATTTAGAACTTCATCGTCAATTTTTTTGTATCTTTTTAAGAGCTCTTTTCTAATTTGTTCACTAAGAACCGAATCATTTTGATCGTCCATTTATAGTTGGTCTTAGTACTTAAAATTCTGTGTCTGGTCTAAAAATGCTTTTACGAATAGATAAAATATCTCTAATGGAAAAATAGTTTAAAAAATTAATTTATTTAATTCAATCAGATGTAGTATTTATTGGTGTTTTTTTGTTAGATTTTCTATATAAAGTAGTTAACTCAAGAATGTATTGCTTTAAATATTAATTTTAAATTTTCAATGCAAACATACTCATTATTATTTTTTTTTACCAAGTTTAGTTTTGAAATTTTGTTCAAAAAAATATTAAAGCATGTGTACTTGAATTTCTTGGGTTTTATTTAATTTTATTTTGCTTTAGATTTTGATTTTTTTTTCAATATCTTTTTTAATAAATGAGTAAATTCAAAGGCACTTTTGAATTGTTTGTTTGAAGTCTTAATAATAAGATTCGATTTGATTTTTCCTTAAATTTTGCCGACTAACTAATCAACTTTCTAACTGTACCACAGTACCGTTTCTTAGACTGTCTGGGAGGCATTTTACCGTATTTATTTTGCATAATTCTTTTCAAAATTGTCTAGTATTTGAATCATTTTTTCTATTAATACTGCACAGCTAATGAAAAAATGGCGAACGAAATTCGAACTGTACCAAAGCGTACCCGTACCGTAAACCCTAAAAAGCGTACTGAAAACTGTACCCAAAAATTTGGGAAAAAAAAGGTTCAAGAAATTAATTAAAAAGAAAAATATGGTAAAAATAAAATTTTGACCATTGTCAATTTCATTCTCTGAAAAAAATCAAATTTAGATTCTGCAAAAATGTGAGCTGATTAATTTTTTTAAAAATTATTCTAAATTAATGACTTTTTTTGGTTATATAAATATTATTTTTTTTAACTTTAAAAAGAGTTTCCAAATACATCTAGAGTTCCTCAAGAAGACGTTTTAGGTCCATTTCTCTTCATTGTTGTCGTTGACTATGTAACAAAACAAGCAGAAAGAATTTTTGGTTGCCTTAATATTAATTGTGCACAATGGAAAAGAACAACATTTGACTAGAAAACTAAGAAATTCATCAACTCAAATTGAGAGAAAAATATCAGATTTAGATTTTGCAGATGATATCGTATAAATTATGTAAAATTTAATTTGAGCTCAATAAAAATAGATTTTCATCGAATGCATCGAATACTACAAGGGTATTTTTTATTCGAGTCATTTTTTCTCAACAAAAATTTTCGAATAAAAGAACCTGAAAAAAAATAGTGATGTTGGTTAGTGCTGGTTAGCCAAAATTGGTTAACCAAAAATTTGGTTAGCAAAAATAGTTAAAAAATAATGAAACAAATTCATAATATATAACTTAGAAAGCGAGCTTAACCCTTTGAGTCTCAGGGTTAAACCACGATAGTTACGAATAAACCAAACATGTTTTCTAGTAAATTCTGGGACGTAGATGACGAATCTGAAGTCGAAATGGCAAGTTTCGAAAGAAATAAGCCTTTAAATTGAGGCTAAAATTAGGCCATTACCGAGATCTCGTGAAAGAGTCCACAAACCAAACAAGATTATGTCAAAATCATAATCTACGCATCGAAATTATTCAAAAACTAGGTTTGTTCGTAGTTTTTTAATATTTTTTGGTGCTTTACCCTCAAAAAACCTTTTTTAGACGTTTTAATGGCCTAAGGGTATGATTATTGCTAAAAATCAAATCATAATCATTAGGGATAATTTTTGTCGTAGAATTTGAAAATGAAAGCGGTTTTTTCTCGAAATAAATTTGTATTCTATTCAAAGGAATTTTTAAAAGATAAAATTTTAAAAAGACAGAAATAAACTAACTTTATTTGTATAAAATAAAATTATATTTCAAGTCTAGGACCTTTGTTTAAGTCTATAACTGCTAAAAATTTATTATCTTAATTATTTCCTGTCTGTGTTTTTTTTCTCTTTCTTTTTTTTTTTTAGATAATGTCTATGGATTAGACAACTGGGAAATTTAATCTTCTCATTTAATTATTGCAAAAATTAAAAACATAAAAATGAAAAAAGAGAGAAAATATAAACCATGGGCCTTTTACTCGCTTTAAACTAACGCTTTTTTTTTTTAATTATCTTTGAAATTTATTAAACAAATAAAGCCTTTCTAAATTGTTTATATTTTTTTTTTGAAATTTAAATTTTAAAATTTTTTTCTTCTCTCTTTTATGTTTATATGAAATTTTTTTAATTAGCTGTTTGTCTTAGAGTTGTATGTTATATAGGCTATTCAATAGACTGTTAGCGAATAAAAATTGGAAAATTTATTTAAAAAAAAAATTAAATAAATTGAAAAAATTTTTTATTTTTTTTTTTAAATGTTATTTTCGGATCAATTTGCTACAGATAAATACAATTATAAATTGTTTTGTTTGTTTTTTATTTATATTGTTGCAATATTCAAAACATTTTTGAAATAGAGTTATATTAAAAAATCGGTCTGGACATAAGAAAAAATAAAGTTTTAATATTAAGAAGATATCTTTGGGTATTTTTTATTTTGTTGTTATTGTTTTTTGTTGTCGTTGTCTATACGCTTTTTTTTTTTAAATGTTGTTAATAATTCGTGTGATAAATATTAGATTGAGAGATAAAATGTATTAATGAGAGATTTCGGAGCAACTTTTTTTTTTTTAAATTTCAAAGAAAAGAAAAAAATATAAGTGATTCAATTGAGTATTTTAGTAGTGATTAGGGAAAAATAAATCCGATTTATTCACAAAGAATGTCAATTTTTTTTTTATTTTTTGTATTTTAACTATTATTAGATAAAAAAAAAATAATCTTTTTAGAAAATAAAATTTTCTTAAATGAGTACAATAAGAATTTTGACAAGAATTACAAACCATTATGCAGTGAAAAAGAGATTACTTCAAGAAAAACACTTTAAGGTAACAGAACCTTTTATTCTAATACTTTTTTAGTCTCTCAAAAAGGAGTAAAAAAATGATTAGCTTAGTCAGATCAGAGAGTATCATACAATAAATTTTAGGCGTCCAAAAAATATTTTCAGTCAAAATTTAATTTCTCGATAAATAGAATCACCAAACTTTTGATGGAAACAGTCAATTCACAAAGCTTAAATACATTTAAATCGAAGTTGGATGTGTGGATGGAAGTAAACTTTCGTGGCGACTCCTTTAATTCTTTAAGGGCTCTATCTGTATATAATTTTTAAATTTACGAAATTTTCTTCTTCTAAATAATAGTGCGACATGTTATTGCGAGGAACGAGCTAAAAACCAGATGTGTATATATATAAAAAATGAAACACTGAGTGATTTTGCTGGGACAATATTAGACGAAATTAAATAATTTGATTGGGTAAAAAAAAATAAAACTTATTATTATTTCATAAATAAATAAAAAGTTCAAAATAACGGATCGTTACTCGCATAATAAAAGCCTTGCTTCTCTAGTAATTTTTATTCTTGTCTTTTTTGTTCTGATTTAAATTAATATCGACCGAAATTTTTTAAAAATTGGGTCTAGTAGTTTATGTGATCAGCTGATTACCTCCTATTGGATTTTGCCTTGATTACCGGTTTTATGATCATCGATGATCTCTTATTCCCATGACCTATTATGTAGTCAAAAAATAATTTATTGGAAAATTGAGGATTAGATGCTCAATTTTAAAAATATAAAAGATCAGTATTAGGTTAAAGCGGTAAGTAACAAAATTTTTTAAGATATTGTTTTCAGGTTTTTTAGACAAAGTGGGAAATTATTAATAAAAACGTCGTAAAAGATGCAACTCATAAAATTATCAAAATGAAAAAATAAATTAAAGGTTAGTTAATTCGTTAACATAATTCGTTTTTCCATTATTCGGTTTTCTAGAATTTTCTTTTATAAAAAAAAAAACGACGAAAATGAAAAAAAAATCAGACAAATCCTATCCAAAATTATTTTTTTAGAAAAAATCTAATTTTTATGCACAAATTGCACATATTTTGCAGACTTATATTTAAGGTGTAGTTTCCAAAGTTTCACAAAGTAAATTTTTTCTTCAAATTCAAAATTAGGTGATCTGTTATGATCTAATATTAGATGATCAAAGCTTAGGCGTTGTTCTTCGATGATCACGAAACCGTTGATCAGCGTATGACCACATAATAGGTGATCTACTGATGACATAACTCGAGCCGAATAATTTTCAAATCTATCAAAGTTTTAATGTGCTATTCAGCTTTAATATACATTTTAGAGATTTAGAATTTTTTTTTTGTTTTTTTCTTCATAATTTTGGTCAAAAGAAAAACATAAATTAAACGAAATGAAGATGAGAAAATAAAAAAAAAATCGTTTGAGTAAAAAAACTTCAAACAAGCGTTCATTTGATTTTATCACCACTAGATTTCGTAATCAAAATTATCTGAGACTTTTTTAATTAATTGCAAAAAATTATTCAAAAAAATTACAGTAAAATTCTGAACTAAGTTAACAGGTTTCGAAGTCTCTCTTAGACCCCTCTTAAACCGCTTCGAAACCGAGCTCCGAGTGCTTAAGTGGATTCAGCGCACGGTGTAAGCCGAAATAAAATGGTTTCGAAACGGCTTAAGCCAGAATTTTTTTATGCAGTTTAAAGCTAGGTTTAAGCTAAAAAAATGACTTCGTAGCTTCGGCTTAAGTCGCTTCAAAAAAATACGTTTTAAATTATTAGTTTTTATTGATGGAAGAGAAAAGGAAGAGTTGAGAAAGAGTCAAGGGACAAAATGCGTAAAAGTTGGTTTTAATTTGTACTGTTTCTAAAAAAAAAGCAAAAAACCGTTATAAATTTTAATTCAAATATTTTTTCCTCAAAAGAACTAGTTAAGAGTCTTTCAATAGCTTCTTCAACATTCTACAGCCACAAGCATTTAACTTGAAAAAAAAATTTTCCGTTTTAGATTTGAAAATTATTTCTTTCTATTAGGTTAATTTTTTTGTACTTGTACTCAACTGATTCGAAATTCCATGTCATCCATCCAAGAACTTGAACCATCGGTTATAATCAACTTTGTGAATTCTTACTCTCAGAATTCACATTAAAATCAAAATTTTATATTTTCTTTATAAAAAAGAATCTTTTAAAAAATATATTAATTTTAAGTATATCATTAATATATATTATACATTTTTTACTGTAAATTAATTACAATTTCGGGAAGTGAATTTGATAGATTTGCAAGAAAAATACTGCTAATTACTAATTCGCAATTACTTGAGGAGTAAATTGTATCTAACCTTCTTTTGAGCCTTTTCTAGAGATCTTAATCAAGGTTAAGTCGATCGCGAATATTTGATTTAAATTAAATAAACGCAATATTGCGTGACATTTGACTAAAAAAAATTCGTAAAATATCCTCCATAGAAAAAAAAAACAAAATACTTATTCTCTTTGTAAGAAAAAATAGGCTTATTGAATAAAAGAAAGGATACTACTATAATCAAGTTTTGATTTTTGCTAGGTTATTTTGTATAACTTTTACATAACTAGATTATCAAGTATTTAACAAGGATTTAAATAAAAAAAAATTTTATTTTATTTTTTCGTTTTATACTTTGCAGTTATAGAAAGTTAACCATTTCTCGATACTATATATTGTTTATTTTAATTAAAAACTTATTTCATAATTCTATGTTAGAAAACTAGCTTGTACAAATCGTTATCTAATCTAAACAACGATAGCCTTAAAAAAGTTTAAATCATAAAAAACTTGATCTTCAATATTTTTATTCCTTGTTGAAAGAAAATATAAAAAAAATCTCTTGGCAAATTTATTTCTACCATTTGAGGAATTTTTTTTGGATTTTAAAATTAAACTTGTTTTTTTTAGAGAGATTTCATTAAAAAAGTAAATACTTGTTTAAATCAATCATTTTTAAGTTGTTTTTTTTTTTTTAAATAAAATTGAGCTCTGAGCGTTTTTTTAAGGAATAAAAAAAAAATTTTTTTTTTTTGAATATTTTTATTTCAGTCATAAAAAATGGGGAAATAATAGTTTATATATTTTTTAATGAATTTAATATTTTTAAAATTGAAAAATAATGAGAAAAATGAGATTAAATTTAATTAGAAAAATTCCACTCTAAATAATTACAAAAAGAATTATGAGATTAGTTTTTAAAAGTACCAATCAATTTCTAATAGGCAACTTAGTTGATGGTTCTTTAACAAATTCTGTAGAAAAAATTTGAAGAGAGTTTCGCAATATTGAATAATTTCACCTTTTACTTCTAATATAATTGAGATTACAATTTATTTATTTATCAATTTTCGAAGCAGCTTAAAATTAATTCTGGGCTTTGTAGCTGGATTTCATAAAAAATTTATAAAAAAAAAACTGCTTGCACAATCTTCCATCATGTCTTTATTTAACGTAATTCGTTGCTTGAAAGCGCGCCCTAACCTCTATTGTTTAAAATAACGAAAGTTACACAAATTTTAACTATGTCTTTTACTTTTGCCAATACAGTTGTTGTAACATAAAATTAACGTTTAACCCTAACTTTTGACCTTAACCGTAACCATAGCTCAAATATCTTAAAATTGAAAATAAAGGTTAATTAACATAGATTAGGGTTAGGGGTAAAAGTTTGAACCACTGTGGACATTTTAGTACGATATTCTTTGATTTTTTGTGTTTATTAGTTTAGAATTATAAAGAACAATCACCTAAAAGCTCACTTATCAAAGAATATTCTTAAATTTGCTCCATTCCAAACAGCCCGGGAGTTTCCCAAACTATTTTTTTTAAAATAAATTATGTTGATTCTGAATTTAGAAATTTAAATTAGCCTTCTAAGGAGATTTTTTTTCGTTCTATTCTCATTACCAAAATTATTTTATCTTGTTAGAATCTGGTGTAAAAGAAAGAGAAAAATTAAGTTTTTTTTACTAGAATATTTAAAAAAATAACTTGCTGAAACATTTTTTGAAAGTCATAGGAAATGTGTTTCAAAGTTTAGTGGAGTATGTTGAATCAATATCTAACGGCTTCTAAGGTTTTTTGTTAAATGACGTTAGGTGACGTTAGATAACTTTAAATGGCTATTTTTACGAACCAAAGATTCGATTTACTATTCTTTTTTAAATGTTTTTTTTTCCATTTTTGTTAAATTTTCTTAGATCAACCGTCTTTTAAGTCGCCTGTTTCAATTTTCTAACGTTATCTAACGGCATCTAAAGTCATTTAACAATAGCCGTTAAGAGGCGTTAGATGACTTTTAATGACTATTTTAAAAAATTTTACGTTATTTATGTAGTTGAATTTTGAATAAAAAATTGAAAAAAAATATGATAGATTCAAATAATGTTTTTAGAATAATCATTCGAAATTGTATTCAAATCATTTACATTAAGTTTTTTTTTTCATATAAAAAAAGTAAATTTTGAGTTTGATTAAAACTGCTTAAAAAATTGTTAAGTATACAAGTTTTTTTTTGACCGAAAGCTACTTTTGGTGATAAAAAAATTGTTGCCTACTGCAACAAAATTTGCTGCACCTTTTGGCCAAGTCTGCAAAAATTTGTGCAATTTTAATTGCGTATTTAATTAAGGCTTTTTTAATGTTGTGCAAATTTGCAGAAAAAAAAATTCCAAAAATCTATTAATTTGCTGCAAATGTAATTTAAATACGCTTCGATGATCTAACAAAATGTGTTGTTACATTGTGTTGCAGTTTTAAGACATTTTTACTTAAAGTATTAACTAAAATTTCAAGAGCAATGCTTAAACCGCTTCTGAACAAAAAAAAGTTTCGAGAAAGCTTGGGTCTAGTCGGTTATGTGAACATATGTTCACTTAACAGGTGATCATTTTATGTTCACGGGTTAAGTGAACATTATGTTCACCTAATATTTTGGCCCAGTTTATGTGAACAACAAATCAAAAAAGATTTTATAAAGCATAATCATGTGAACATATAAAAGTTTAGGTGAACATCTATACGTTTTTGTGAACTTTTTTTGTAATGTTGAGTGAACAAAAAAATTTTTATTTTCCATTATTTTTATAAAAAATTTTAAAACATTAAATATTTTTTTAGTTTAAAATAGCTACTTATGTGATTTACTATATGACTCTTCAAACCCCTCTGTCCTTCAAAATATTTTCCGCTAATGTTACACTCAACTGGGTAACGATTACCACTCAATATTTTTCCAACTATTTCAAAATTAATTTTGTAAACGGTTTTTCTAAATAAATAGTTAATATTTTCTTATAATTTTATGCTTGAAATTAGATGCAAAATTAACTTTTTATGAAAAAAAATTCAAAATAAAATTAAATGGATTAATGAAATTTTATATTTTGTGAACATGTGACATGTTAGGTGAACATATTAAAGTTTAGGTGAACATATAAAGGTTTAGGTGAACATTTTTGTTCACAAAAACGGGGCCAAAATATTAGGTGAACATAATGTTCACTTATCCCGTGAACATAAAATGATCACCTGTTAAGTGAACATATGTTCACATAACCGACTAGACCCGAAAGCTTCCCTCTTCAGAAACACTTGTTTAAACAAGGTGTTAACCTACTGAACTATGTTTTGTATATTTGATCTGAAGCCACATTTTTTCATTTATTTTTTCTATTAATCTTTTTGTCGTTAATAATTTATAATGTGTTTTTGAATGTTTCGTATCAATCTAAAGAATTTTTCCCTATTCTGCACAGATTTAAATACAATCGAATTGATCCGTTTCCATTATATTCTTTTTAGTTCTATTTTTGAGGAATCGGTAAAACAGTCGTCTGCATAGGAGCTCATTTCGATTCAAGAAAAATAGTTATGAAAATTTTGCTGAAATACACAATGAACAAGGTTGCAGAAAGACAATGCACTATTCAATATTTTATTTTGAATTTTTCAAAAAAAATTTTCAAAAAAATTTCGAGCTTAATCGAACCTTCTTTTTTTGGAAAAAGCTCGAACGCCCTAAAATTTTTCTATGCTATTATTTTGGTTCAAAACAATTATTCTCTTGGATGAAGTTTTTTTTTTTTTTAAAGATTAAATCCTTAGCTTTTTTTTAATACTATTTTGTTAATTAATTTAAAAATTTCTTCTTTTTTTTTAACAGATAAACTAGAGAATTTTGTTCAAATATATTTCAAAAATATGTCAAGTCGAATAATCATCCTTAAAGTAAAACAAGACAACGTTTGTTTTAAAAAAAAACAAAAATTTCAAGCAAAAATTATATTAACTTAGGCTATTTAAATAAATTCGAAAAAATTTGTTTTTTTGGTTAATTAAAAAATAAAAAATAAACTTGCAACAATTTTGTTATTGTTGTTGTTCTATTCAATAACGTGATCTAGTTGCAATATATTTATAAATTTTCTTTCTTCTTGCACTCTTTTTCGTATGAACAATGAAATATAAGGTAAATAAAATAGAACTTGAAATATGGTAAATACAAATAAATTTATAAAAAACTAAAAGGAAATAATTAAAACCGTATAGTATCGAATTTGTCTAAATTATTCAAAAAAAAAGTAGAAACGAGGAATAGAGAGAGAGAGAAAAAAAAGAGAGGTGTTTTGAATTTTGTTATTGCATACAATTTCAAATTATTTATTTTTTATTAGTCCATTAACCTATAAGCTAAGAGGATACGTCTTAGACTAACAATAACAAAAATAACTAAACTAGTATCTAAAGTCAATTTTGAAATTTTTTAGTTTTTTGCAAAGCTATTACTTGTTTTTATTGAATTTTTTTTTATTATTTCTCACTTGAAATTTCAAGTTTATTATAACCCCGAGAATAAATTAAAATTTTTTGAAATTTATTGTGTTTCCCGTCTTTTGAAAACGGCTTTCAACTGCCAATATTGATGACATGTATTAAATGAAATTCAAGTTGTTCTTAGTTAAAACTAAAATGTTCTTCGAATTGTTCAATAAATAGGAGTTTTAGGAGTTTCCATTTCTTGATTTTCTTCAAATTTTTTCTTTTTGCCAAACATTATTTTTTTAATAAATTTACTAAAATTATCGTTTCTCAAGGGACTTTTTTTTACACTAAAGAAAATTAAGAAATTAAAAAAAATAAAGCCAACTAGATTCAACTAAGTGTTAAGTCATAATAAATACTCAAATTCATTTTTTATTTGTTTATTTGAATGATTTTAGTTTACTTATTTTAGATTAAAATTTGAAAAATTACGAAAGGATATTTAATGTTTGGTCAAAAAATTAATATAACTTCAAGCCTGAAGACTCACACAGTCAAATAAAATATATAATAGCTTACATTCAATCGTATTTTGAGTTGAAATTAATAGAACTTAACCTTTTTTTGGGAAAAGCTCTAACGCTCTAAACTTTTTCTATGTTCTTATTTTGATTAAAAACAATTATTCAGAATATATTCTCTTGGATGAAGTTTTTTTATATTTTAAAGATTAAATCCTTAGCTTTTTTAACAGATAAAATAGAGAATTTTGTTCAAATATATTTTGAAATGTCCGAAAATTCAAAGCATATTCGGAAAGTTTAGATATATTGTTCTTTCTAAGGTGTTTTCTAACAGTTTGAAAGGAATAAACAAGTCGAATTAGGCTTTTTTATATTTGTACCGTCAAATTGTTAGGTTGTTATATGACTTTTGGAATATGCAGTGAGAATGTGATGTACTTCGTTTAAATCAGATATTTTTATACTTGAAAAGGTACAAGGAAATTTAAAAAAACTTTTGAATTCAAACCATACCTTAAAAACTTGTTTATAGTCTGAGGGGCTATACCCGATAAATGACTGGGGCTATATGCGAAACAACTTTATTAAAAATTTCGTTTACACCAGGGACTAAGAAAAAAATAATTTAAAAATGGGATGGGGATGTCCAAAATTAAATCGATTTTGTTTTGAAAAAAATATTAAATATCCTAATATGCAAGTATTCACGTTTTTAAATGACTCATCCTCTGGGTTAATGCAAAAATTAAAGCACATCTACAACAGTAGATAAATTCAAATCGTGTATTGACAGAGAGATGTTATCAATTACAGCGACTGCTGCTTCATAGGCTAGACAAAGTTTTCTATTACTACTACACAATCGAGCACAAAGTAAATTTTTAAAGTTTTTCTTCCCTTTTTACTTTAAAAAAATTTATTTTGAATCGCGTTATTTTTTAAATAAAAACAAAACAAAAAATTTAAGTAAAAACTTACTTGTGGTTAAGACTATGAATAAAGCAACTAGGCTGGTTTCGTCTTTTTTAGGATTCAGGAGAGCTTAAAACATCTTAACAACAAACAAACAAAGACTGTAATATTTATTCAATTAATACATTTATAAAAATCTAATTTTCGCCTTTTTCCTCCTTTTTTAGCCTGAATTTTTTTTTTTTCGATTTTTCTAAAAGTATTAGTTGAATAAATATCGCAGCCAAAAAATCCATAAAAAAGGGAATTCGAAAAATATATTCGAAGAAAAATTTCTTAAAAAATGGAAACAAATATTTTAAATATTTTTCAAAAATTTTATAATGTGTTAAAAGTATTTTTGCGAATTCGTTTTTTTTCTCTTTTTTCGCATAAAAATTACGCGATTTTTTCCCTAATTTTTTTTCGCAAATAAATTATTTTTAAAAGTAAGAAGGAGGAAAAAAAGAAAATTTTATAGACTTTTCCAACTTAAGGGAATATACTTTAAATTTAGAGGAAATCTTTTAAATTCTTGATGTTGATTTTCTTACAAATTTTGGACGCAAAATTCTTCTCTAAATAGAACTTGATTATCTAATGACGTAACTAACTTTGTGAGGAGTTTTAGACTGACAAATTCTAATATAACCATTTTTTTTTACTTAAAACAATTTTCAAATAGAATACAATTTAAATTGAAGTTTTTAATGTTAATAGTTCATAAAGTAGATTTATTAAACTTAACTAATTTCAGAAAGAATTTGAAACTCAATAGCAACAATTAAAAATTTTGAAAGTTTTTCATGCGAGAAAAAAATCTATTTACTTGTAAAAAAGAAATAAATTCTTATGAGAGCGAGTGTAAAATCGCATGTTAAAATTAAGAGAAGCACTAAAAAAAAGTAGATGCCAAAGGACATAAATATTTTTTGTCCCCTTCTAATTTTGTATTTTTAACCTCGAAATTTGAAGAAAATAAAAACTCAAAAATTGGTCAAAATTAATTAAAACTTTAAGCTCTTTTAAAAAAATAAACAAGAATTTTCTCCTTCACTCTTTCTCTTGTCCTCCTATTCTAAAGGCTTTTAATTTTATTCTCTTTCGTTCAAAATCAATTAGAAGTTTCCACGCAGAAAAATAATATTTTCATTTAGTAACAAATATAAAAAAAAGAAAAGAACTTGAGCAAACAGATTATAAGTAGTTGTTAAAAATTTTCAGCACAAAAAGAAGAAGGAAATTTTAAAAATTTCAAAAAAATTTATTTACAAACAAATAGGTCAACATTTCAGCAACAAAAACAATAACAACAAAATCAAAAAATTCTGTTTTTTAAAAATTAAATAATTGCGGTTTTTACGAACAACACTTATTCCCATTTTTTTTTCTTTTGTCTTTGCTATTTTTAAAAAATTTTATTTTTCTCGGAAAAATTTTAAATAAACAAATTTCCATTTTTAAAATGAATTTAATTCAAGTGGGAAGTTGTCTTTGAATTTTCGATATTTTTTTATTTGTTTAATTTTAAGTATTGCTTAAACACAAACTAAACAACAACAAAATATGATATTTATCCTAGAATTATTTATTCAAGTGATGATAGAGGACACATCAAAATTTTTGTAAAATTTAAAAAAAAAAGTTAAACTTAAAGTTAAATTTCAAATTTGTTTATTTTAAATTTTAGATTAAAAAAAACGAAATGAAATTTTTATAAAATTAATAATTTTTTTAATTATAATTAATTTACGTAATATTTTTGAACATGTCGGAACAATCTCAAACTTGGTCATCATGGTCTCTTTTCTCGAAATCATTAGCGCCATGCTCAATATCGAATTCAAACGAAACCCTCAATCATCATCATCAATCGACTAATAAACATAGCGAGTTTATACTTAATGGTTTACAAATACTTAAAGCAAATAATATCCTATGTGATGTTACTCTAATTGCTCAAAGTTTGTACTTAATATTTTTTTAATATTTACTCTTTATTATCACAAAACTTTTGCATAACTCATAATTGAAAAAACAATAGAAAAAAAATTAATTTGGATTTTTCTTTCTCTCTTTCTTCTATTTCTTTAACAAAGATTAATCCAAATTATTTTGTTAGTTGTTGAAATTTAAGCTGAATGGACTTGTCCATGGTTTTTTTTACGAGTTTTCTTATAGGGTTAAGCTTTAATTTTTATTTTGTTTTTTTTTTGTTGCAAGCAAAAATATTTAATTTAGCAATTTTTAATAATATGAGGTTAAGATTTCAAAATGATTTAACACACAAGATTATAACTTGATTTGAAATTTGGAGATTAAACGAATAGATTTAAGGCTAGTTTTTTTTTTTCTTGATGGTTATATATACAATTTTTATTTATTTGGTTAAGAATGATTGACGGGTTTTTTTTAATTTTTACCAAGTCTTCAAGGTACTTAAAGATCCATAACTTATGTTTTATAATTTATTTCGTTGAAGTTGATGAGAAAACTCTTTTTTTTTCATATTGAATATTTATAAGAAGCAAAAAAATTTTTTTTTTTAATTTTCCTCATCGGTAATTTTTGATCATGTAATTATTTTGAATCAAGATATTTCAAAACTTAAGGGTAATTTTGTATTTAAAGTTTAAGATTAATATCGGTTAAGAACTATGATTAAAAAATAATTTATTGTTTAATTAGGTTATCAGTTTAAATTGCAATTAAGATATTAATTTAGGTCGAATTTCAAAATTTTTTTTCTCATGAATAAAATTCCAAAAAAAAGAAAAACTTCGAAAAATTGGTCACTTTTTTATTATTGATCAGAAAAAAAACTTTTTTAGTAAATATTAAACATTTTTTTGTTGTTGGTTGGTACTTTAAGGCTAATAACATTTTTGTGTTTCAGACGTTTTGGCTTTTTTTTTAAATTATATTTTGGTTCGAGTACATTTTGTTTTTTTTAAAGAAGAATTGTCTAGCTTTTTAATGTTGAGTCTGAGGATCGATATATAATAAATTTCTGAATTATGCAACTGGTTCGACACTGTTCCAGAACAATTTCATAAAAAAAAATTTTGTTCAAAAATTCCATAGAAAAGGTTTAAGCAGCTCAAGAACATAGAAATTTTATTTACGTAGAATATTGAAAAAATTTTGTTACAAGGGTTCAGTACAATTAACAAAAAAAAAACCATTAAATAACTTTTTACGATTAGAATTTTAGTATCGAAATTAAGTAAAAAATCCGATATTAGTATTTATTTGTTAAAAAGTTAATTATTGAACTAATTTGATTGAATTCTATCTATTTAAGATTTAATTTAATATTTTAGAAAAAATTACGTGATTTTACGTAAAAAATACACATTAAATCATTTATATAACAAAAACTAAAATAATAAAATTATTTCAAAAACTATTATCTAAAGCGGTTACGTTGGTAATCGCTTTAAAGATTGGGATTTTAATTTAAATCAAAAAATTGATTGTTTATTAAAAATAAAAAGGTATCCTCTATTTTAATAGCTGTCGAAAGAATTACACTAAAAAAATTACAGTTCAAAAAATCACATACAAAAAAGCTACACATTAAATTTTAATTCAAAAGATTAAGATACTACTCTTTTTTTGTAATATGTTTTTTTCAACTTATTGGTCAATCTGTTTTTAAAAAAAAAAAATGCTTTTATGGTGTAAACGATGTTTTTTAATGCTTTTTTTTGCGATAAAACATTCACATTCGACCCCTCAAAAACAAGCCTTAAAAAAAATAGACGTTGTTTAAACAGCGTTTAAACAATCTGTTTTTTTCTCCCGGTTAGTCATGTAGATCTCTTTATACGTGTTTTTTTAGAACTCATAATGCTCTTTTGAAAAATATAGTTTTTATTGTAACTTTACCAATTTGCGAAAAAACGAAAATTTACTTATAGGAAACTTTTAGCGGAAAAGATTCTAAATTAAAACGGTTTTTAAAAATCTTAGAAAGCTCATAGTCTCAATTAAAAAATAAAAAAGATGAAATCCTTAACTTGTTTAGTTCGCAAGATATTTCTGCGAATCTCTTTAGATTTCGTAATAAATTAAATCAAAAAACAAAAATCTTTTTCATCGTTATTTTCATGAATGTGATAAAAATTTACTATATCAGTGACTTACATAAAAATCAATCGTTACTTGAACTTTGAAAATCTCTTAAACATATAAATACCAAAAATCAATCTGTTTATTAGTTCTAGGACCTTTCTTAATGAAAATTGGTTCAGATTTTCTTACACTAAAATTCAAGGAAGCTAACATTCAGATTCAAGGTTGTTTCACTTAGTAGTGTCAAATTTCTCTTGTAATTAAACAAAAAAAATATTAGTGCTATCCGAATTCGGGAGTTTCTTTTAGCTGAAAATTGAAAAAAAAAAAAAAGAATTTTTTTTGAATTATTTTATTTAAAAAAGGCAAAAAATATCATGTACACAAAGTTCTTATGGCATCGGTGAGCGACTATTTTCGTTCAATGTTCACTAGTGGTATGAAAGAATCCAAACAAGCCGAGATCGAATTAAAAGGAGTCTCGGCCAGAGGCCTGGAAAAGCTCATCGAAATAATCTACACATCCAAAACTAAATTCGAGACCAATTCAGATTTATTCGATGTTATATCGTGTGCTAGTCATTTGCAATGTCTTTTAGTCTTAGACTATTGTGAAAAAAATATGCTCAATCGTTTAACTTGTAAAAATTTCAACTACTTTATACAAATGGCCAAAATGTACAGAATGCAAAGTGCATTGGACAAAATTGATCTCTTCATAATCAAAAATCTGTCTCAAATTATAAATCAATCTTCGAATAAACGCTTCAAAAATAAACATGACGAATTCGCCTCAAGTTTTACCGATAATTATGATGACGATGAATTCGACATAGACTCTCAAGATTCGGACATAATAGGCCTTAATAGTTTAACATACGAACAAATTTTAAAATGTTTATCGAACGACAATCTACGCATTAGAGAAATAGACTTATTTTTGCTCACTTGGCAATGGATAAATCAAACTTTACTAATTTCAAAACCAAATAGAACCCAACTTAATTTACGTGTTCGAATAAATGAGAACAAATTTAAGCGTAAAATTTCAATTATTCGAAATTTAATGAAAAAAATTCGTTTTAGTCAAATAAATGCGAATGATTTAATCAAAAAAGTCCAAAGTATAAATAGCATTATGCTCAGTGATAAATATTTAAGAAGTTTAGTTTTAAATGCTTTGAATTATCATTTAGTAGGCGCTAGTGATAATTTAAATATGAAAACTCGATCACCAATAAGATCTCTTTTATTGATTGGCGGTCGAGAAATAAATCCTAATCCGACTATGCATGATTCATGCTATCTTTTAAATAGTCTATTAAATAATATTGAATGTACGAGTGCGAAAAAAATTCGAAAAACTCCACTGACAAGTTTGCCAAATAATTTAAGTCACATGCAATGTGTACTGATTGATAATTTACTTTATATAATTGGTGGTTGTTTATCCCAATGTGCTCATGGTGAATCAGCTGTTAGTACTACTTATAGGTATGACACTAGTTCTAATAAATGGATCTCAATTGGAAATATGATTGAGAAACGAGCCTATTTCTATGCATGTTCGCTTAAATTAAATGAAAAAAATTATTTATTTTCATTTGGTGGAAAGAATAGAGACGGCTCTTTGTGTTCAATTGAAAAATTTAATTTTGAAAATAATAAATGGAGTTTTAGTCAGTCATTACCAGCGACTTATTACGCTCATACAGGCGCTGTTTTAAATAATGTAGCTTATTTGAGTGGTGGTTATACGAATGGACATTTTACGCCCGATTTATATTCGTATAATCCGTTAAATGATCGAGTTGAAGAGTTAAGACCAATGAATGTGTCTAGAGGATGGCATTCTATGTGTGCAGCTAATGATTTATTATACGTGTTCGGTGGGTGTTATTTGAACAATCAAACATCTGGTCAACAATTAGCTCAAGCTATTACAATAACAGAATATTATTCACCACAAACAGATCAATGGACAATTGTAAAACCAATGGTTAACTTGCACAAAGAGGCTAGTTGTTTAAAATTAAATAATTACATTTATATTTTTGGTGGTTATAATATACAAGCAAAATCTGGTCAAAAATTAATATCTAAATATGATTTTATGAATGATACATGGCATACAGTAGGGCATTTATCGAATGGTATGACTGGTTTTGGATGTGTATCAATGGATTTACCGTGGTTTTTAGTCGATAAGGATAAAGATTATGAGAATAATTTTAATAAGAAATTAAATCATCTGGTTGATGACATTAGTGATGAAGAAGAAGATGATGATGATGACGAATTTGAGAGTAATAGTGATGAAGATTTTGATGGTGAAAATCAAACGAATAGTTTTACTAACAATAATAGTCATAGTGATGCGGATAGCGATAATGAAAATGAAGGAAAAATTGAAGAAATTTAACTAAAAAAATTTTTTTTTTTTTGAGGGTTCGGACTTTATTTGAAAGTGTAAATAGGTTTTGTAGATTCTTGGGGAAAAAAAAAAAAATTTTTTTGTTGAAAATTTTTCTTTATTTTTGTACAGTAGGAAAATAAGTGAATCTCTTAAAATTTAAATTGTTTTGTTGTTGTTGTGATATTATTCGGATTTTTTTCAGAAATTACCTTCTTGTTACAACTAATTTATACCAACAACAAAAATGTTAAAAAACTACTTTTTACCAAAAAGAAACTTTTTTAAATAAAAGTTGCATTAAATTAAGCTCTTTTTGTTGTTGTTGTTGTTGTAGAAAGGATCATTTAATGTCAAAAACATAATCAACACTAAAATATGTTTGAATTTATTAATTTATTTGAGTTGTAAAAATTTTTGGAAAATTAAAAAAGTTCTTTTTTAACTAATGAGCAATATTCGAATACTTGAGAGTTTCAAAAGGGTTCAATTTAGTTTTGAAATAAATTCTTGACACTATGTGTAGCGGCTTATTGAGTAATACTAGTTAATTTTCGTAGAGATAGTTGGCCTATAAGTAAAAAAAAAGTGGAAAGTTAAAATTAATTTTAATAAAATATTAAATTGTTTTTTTAGAATTTAAATAATTAAGAATTTCATTTCAGAGACGAAAGTTTTTTAATAACCCTAGAAATTGCTTCGGAAAAATGAAGAGGGTTTTTATTTATCCAAGTTATTAAGTAATAGATGAATTTAAAAATGAATAGGGCTGTACAAAATATTAACGTATTTAAGTCTTTTAGTGGTTCATGGGAATAAATGAAAACTTGAGAATAAACACACGGGGTTTATGTAAAAATTAAGAGGAAAAATTATAACTAAAATTTTATATTTATTTACCTTTAAGCCAGGAATAATTTGAATTTTAAGTGAAAAAAGTATCGGGTTCTACACGAGCTTTTAGCAGAGGTGGCGAAAAATAGGCAGACAAGATTTTACGTTACTTTCCTATTTAAATTGTTCGAACTTGTCTTTTCTTCTTTTTAAAAAAGACAGAATCTGTATAAGGTGAGTTTAAACAATTTGAATTAAGTTATCAAAAAAAAATTTTGGTTTCCTTCAAAACATATCTATCAAGTCTTGGTCACTAGTTTTAAATAGTTTATATTGTTTAGCTTATTTCTATAGCGTAAAAAGTTATTAGATTACATTTTAAAAGCTGAAATAAAAGTTTTTTCAAGAAACAAAAAAAAAATAAATTTTTTGTTAAGCGCTAAATTTTATCATTTAATAAGAAAAAATTTCGACTTGCTAAAATTTAATTCCTTCTTTATGTCACAGTATTCTATTCTCTGGTTAAATGCAACACCATAACTTATTTCATATGTGTTAGAACGGAATGTTTTTTTTGTTCAGTTTACCAGCTAACACACCTCTTAAAATTGAATTACTATTCGATGGAGTAGAGGCAATGAGGCTTAAAAAACTTGTTCTATTTTAAGGGTAATAGAAAGTAAATAAATCTCTTTTTCCGCGGTCCAAACATTCTACTTTAGGTTTTTTTTTTTGGGTCGGATTCAGATTCGTTTTTTGCCAATGTTGTTCTCACTCTGAATAGTTAATTTATCAAATTTGAAATAATTAATTTTAAAGATATAATAATTAAATTTAAAAAAATTACTTAAGTTTTATAGACAATATGAGACCAAGAGATAATTTGAGTATTCTAGATTTGAGCTGACTTTTGGTCGCCCATGACGGTACCACTCGAAATTTTTTTTTTTTCGGTAACACAAAAAAAATACTTGAGTTATGAAAAAAGTTAAAGTTCGTGATAATCTCCCGACAACAAAAAAACACTTGAAAAACTTTAAAGATTAAATATAACTTATAATTAAAAAAAAATCTAGAACTTTTTTTATTTAAATTTTAGAATGTTTCAAATTTACTAAACTTTAACCATTCAACTGTAACAATTAAAAAACAAATTTTATTCTAATTAAATACCATTAGGTTATAGTTGAGGTAAATTCGTCATTAATATAATTGCTTTCGAAATTAGTTTTTCTTTCTAAAAAAAAAGTACCGAAAAATTCAACAACATTTTATTTTTAATAGCTGACAAAATTAGCTTACAATTAGAATCAACGACAGCTTTATTCTATTCTAAGTCTCCGAGGGGCGTCTATAAATAAAAAAATTCCCATGTTATTAAAATTGAAAAAAAATGTATGTTTAACATGGGAATACTTTATAACACAACATGTTATCACGTCAAATTAAATCTGATTAAATTTTTGCGACAAAATAAAAAAATAATCTAATTTTCGGATAATATTACATAACAAAAACAAGAAGAAAAAATAGGCTAAACAATTTTTGTTGGTCGAGATTCATTTTTTTTTCTCAAAGACTCTTTTTTAAGTTAGTTTAAATTAATTTTTGTTTCTTGAATAATCCAAATGAAACAAAACTTAAATAAAAAAAAATAAGTTTTTTAAGAGACTTTTGTATAGTTTTAAATGCGTGCTTTAAGCGCTTAAGATTCCTTCGTAAGCATAAGTTATTTTAAATACACATCTAAATTTCAATTAAGAGTTCTCTTTCAAAAAATCAAAAAAAAATTTTATTTTTCTAAATTAATCGAAAAAAAAAGTCCGAATGCTCAAAACAAAAAATCTAATTTAATTTAAATTAAAAAATTTATTCCAATATAAAATATCCCGTTATTTTTTTTTCAATTTTAAAATTTTTTAAAAAATAAATTTTTTTTAAACTTAAAGAAAAAAAAGTCTTTTTTTTTATTGCTTTTATTATTGGTCATTGTCTTAAGGTGTGATAGTAAAAAATCACTAACCATGACGATTTAAAAAATAAATTTAACACCAATAAAAATTAATTCTTTTTTTTTTCTTGAAACATTTGAATAACTTAACAATACCCTACAGGAGGTTGACTAATTTAAATTTTTCCTTTCAAAGGTGTTTAAATGTGAAAATTATTCTTTTTTATTTTATTTTGAATTTAGTTCGTTTTGGTTTTTTTTGTATTATTTTTATTTAAATTTGTTCAATGGCTTTTATGTGACAAACACGTTTTTAATTATTATTATTGTTGAATTTATCAAAACAAAAAAGAAAAAGAAATGACTTTGCAAAGTGAACAATTCGATCAAACACCGCCGAAATACATAAGTTCAAAATCACAAAATCGGCGCGTTTTACCATCGATTAACAAAACACCATACAACCAATCCTACTCTCACTACTCTAGTTCAGAGTGTATTTTATCCAGTATACCAAAAAATATGGACCCAAATATAACCTCATCCATTTCGTCATCAATTATATCCTCATCGACAACATCGGGTTTTGTCTCAGGTTCAACATCGACGACTAATTCAATAAGCTCGTCTAAATCGAACGATTTTTTAAATCCACAAGATTTCAAGAAAATAATCCCGAACTCCGAAATTAAATCGGGTTCGGTATCATCGGCTAGAAATTTATATGAAAACATGTCCAAGAGTCATCGAATTTCTAGTTATCAAGCTGAGAAAAAAAGTCAAAAGTCACCGAATTTTCGCAAAATGAGCGATATTCAAGGCTCTACTAATTCCTTAAATAATTCTAGTCAATATATAATAGATCCTTTATCATCGTCGAGTCGTCATGCGTCGAATAACTCGACTAAATGTCTAAATCACGGCATAATCACACCGCGAAATAGTACTAGTACTATGAATAATAGTCGTAGGGAATCGAATAATACACTAGAGACACAAAATTCAAGGCGTTCGAGTCAAATAAATAAAAAATGGGGTAGTAATACCAACTCGAATAATAAGAGTTTTGACGATTTAGAGGATGATTTGGACATAGCTGTAAATGATTATGATGAGGACGATGACATTTTTGATTATAAAGAAAATTCGAATGATAATTTAAATAATAAACAGTATCACAACTCGTTGAGTACGGCTAGTTGTTTAGAGAATGAAATAAATTGTCTAAATACGTATAATATAACGCCGGATACGTCATCCAGCTCGGCTAGTTCATCCTCATTTTCACCAAATATAATTAAAAGTAAAAATTTCAAATCACCTTTACCATCGACACCCGAATTACCACGTGGACCAAGAGTTGTTAATAATAGACAAATTAAAATAAGTTCGCACAATGCACCACTACCACCACAACTACCCACGACAACACAATCTTTTTTTGTACAAAGTACAACTGATTTTACCATACAGGAATCACTACAAAATTTTTCTCACTTCGATGTACAAAGCACTTATTTTAGTTATAAAAATGTCAAGTCTATTGTGAGTTCATTGCATTTGTCTATGAATATGAAGACTGGTGCCAGTGCTGCATCTAGAGTGTCTAGTTTGGATAATTTGAATCGGACTCTACCTCCCATACCTCAAGTTATTGTTAGTAAAAAAGTACCAGATGATAAAAAAACACGTTTATCAACATCTCTATTTCAATACGATTCGGCATTGCCGCCGACATCGCCTCGTATTAAAGAAGATAAACCGGTATTTAATTTATCAACTGATTCGGAAAATTTAGAATTAATGAGGCTTAATGATTTGGTCGAGGAGTGTCCTTGTTTTAGATTGGAAGTTGGTGGTGACTCGTTTAAAGGTCTCGGTTTAGTTCAAGACGTATCACAGCGTCGTATGATGAAATTAAATTCCATTAATATTCTCGACAAAATTAATTCACAATATAAAAAAGATGTAATAGATGTTATTGAACAGAATAATAATGAACCATTTACAATTGAGTATCAAGACTATGGTGCTTATTTCTATAGATATTTTTTTAGTAGTCAAGAACATGCTAACTATTTAGGTATTGATAGAAATATTGGACCCGTTGTTATTAGTATACGACGTGATAAACTTATAACTGATCCTAATTCAAGGTAAGATTTATATCAAATTTTATCTTTTTTAAAATTTAAGTTAATTTATTCAAATTATTTTAATTTCTTATAATTAAGATTTTTCCTAAATTATTAAGAGCTACTCCGTGAAACTTTTCTAATGGTTTTCTCATTAAAAATGAAAATTTTTCTTTTTTTTCTGCGTTTTTAAGCGTCTAAACGCCCAAAAAAAGCTTTGGATAAATGAATTTGAAAAATAAAGTATCATTCAAAATAATCTTTTACAAAATTTAAGATAAAATTTGTTTTATGTTCTTTGAGTACAAAAGCGTTCGCCTTAAACTTCCCATTTTTAGACAAAAGGATGATGTAATCGCAACCTTGCTTTGTTAAATACATCTTATTTAACTCTTTACTCTTCCCTGATTTTTTACGAGTTTGGATACTTTCGCATAGCTAGTTAATTATTAAATCGAACAAAAGATTTTTTTATTGTTAGAACGGAGAAAGAATAACTTTTCTGAGAGGAAATGCGTTTATTTACTGTATATTTCTGAATTAAGTTGACATTCTATTTAAAAGGTTGTTCAAGAGAGTCTAAAGAGATTTTAAACATTCAAAAAGCAATGCTTAAGAGTTGTTTAGCAAAAACTGTAAGACGTTTTAAGGTCTTAGACCCTTCTAAGATTTGTTTAAAAGTTAAATGTACTGTAGATGAAAAAACTTAAAACATTCTCTCGTTGGATTAATTACGGGTATTAAAAGTTAAATATCAAATTTTAGTGTATGCATTTGTGACCATCTATTCAATGTTAAAACGACTAATTATAAGTGTATGGGAAATCCGAATTTTTTTAATAAAAAATTCGAAAATCTTTTGTTAATACCGAATCAAGCATCGAAAATTCGAAATTGAAATTCAAGTATAAAAAAATGGTATTTTCCAAAACAAAATATTTTTTATTATGCATGGAGTAAAAGCATGGAGTAAATATTGTGGTGAATTTTCGATCTCATTTTTTGACATTTTTTTTTAATTCGTAAAGAACTTGAAAAGACTTCCATAGTGAAAACACTTCCTTTTTTACGGAATGCACTTCTTTGTATTCCCACTTAAATCAATTCTTATACCGTCAACTCTCGTTAATCCGAACTCCGATATGACGAACTTTTTGAACTAAATTTGAAAATTTTTACGACCTAATTAAACTTTTGCAAATAGAATTCGTTAAATCGAACCAAAAAGTTCGGATTAACAAGAGTTGACTTTCAGTAAATCAGTAAAAAATTCAAAAATTTTTGAAGTTTCTTAAGACTTTGCTACTTATTTATTTTTACAATTAATATTAAACCTGACTTCTTATCTTAAATTCTCAAATATTTTTAATATATTATAATATTGTCTGTAGATCAAACAGTACAAATTTACATACGAATTGTAACGAACGAACAAGCGAATATGCCTATCGTTTTATCCTACGCACATCAGACTTAAACACTCTAAGAGGCACCATTTTAGAAGAGCACATATCGTCTAAAGTAACAAGTAGTTCAAAAAGTCTTCCACATAAAGAAGTCATACAATTTCTAATGCCCGAGTTAAAACTAGATTGTCTAAGATTAGCCGATACGAAAATAGCCGAAAAACTAATCGAAATAGACGAACAATATTTAATAAAAAATCACAAAATCGGAATTTTATTGTGTAAATCGGGACAATCGACAGAAGAAGAAATGTACAATAATAAAGAATCAACACCGGCGTTTGACGAGTTTTTACAATTACTCGGCGAAAAAATTCATTTGAATGGTTTCAATCATTACCGTGGTGGTCTTGACAATCAAAACGACACAACTGGAACCCATTCAGTATACACTAAATTCCGAAATAAAGAAATTATGTTTCACGTATCAACCCTTTTACCATATTCAAACAACGACAGACAACAATTAACACGTAAGCGACACATTGGTAATGATCTAGTGACTATAATTTTTCAAGAGCCTGGTTCTTTACCATTTTCCCCAAAGACTATTAGATCTCAATACCAACACATATTCATTATAGTCCGAGCTATGAATCCCAATTCATATAATACCCAATATAGTGTAGCTATAAGTTACAGTAAAGACATACCATCGTTCGGACCAGCTCTACCCAAAAATCCACTTTTCTTAAAAAGCAAAGAATTCAGAGAGTTCTTGCTAGCTAAAATTATAAATGCCGATAATGTCGGTTTAAAATGTGAAAAATTTACTCAAATTCGTATGAGAACTAGAAATGGTATCCTGAAGGATTTAGTCGATAATTATTCGACTAAATTCAATTTGGACAATTGTTCCAATGGTAATACTAGTTTGATATCGCAGAAATTAAATTTATTTAATTTTGGTTCAATAAAACAGAAAAAATTGCGTTCTAAAAGTTGTCAGGCGTTTAATGCTAGTCTCACGAGTGAAGATGAAATAAATGCCACACGTTTGTGTAAGCTTAATGGTGCTATTTTTTGGAATGTCGATTTGGTCGAGGACTTTCAATATCTAATTAGAAATTGTTGTATTTTGGGCATATCTAAACAAAATATAATTATTATTGATTCACAACAAAAGTGTGTTTTGTTCTCGATTGGATGCAATGCTGTCATTGGATGGACTATTTACGAACATGATTCTAGTTTTATTTTATATTTTGATTTAGGCGAATGTTTGAGTGTAAAATTAAAGAGTAAATCGGATTTGTATAGTGTTGTAAAGAGACTGGAGAATTTTACTAAGGGTTGTAAGACTATTGAATTGAGTATTGAGAAAAAAGACTGTGGACCTCTTGGGTTTAATATTCATCATGATGGTGTGGTTACAGAAGTTGAAAAGTCAAGTGTTGCCGCTTTTAGAGGCCTTAGACAAGGCACTAGAATAGTCAAAATAGGAGATAATTTTGTAATTAATTTAAGTCATGAGAGAATGATTGATTTGTTAAGGAATTCAGTGTTTTTAAAAATAACATTTTTGCAGCCTTTTGAAGACGGTAGTGCACGACGTGGTCAAGACGATAGCTTTTCTTTATATGCTTATTTAAGTACTTGTTCGTCTATTAATGAGAGACAAATAGACTCGATTAAAACCACGCCGATTTTGACTAATTTCCAAAAGTATCCAAGGTATAATCTACCTCAAATAACTCTTAATTCACCGCAAAAAAATAGACGTATGACTACAACCGATTATAATAATAAGAATATTTATCGTTTGTCAACGTCGGGTTTAATTAATGAAAATATTAAAAGTGAGGATTCCAATAAGAGTTCTAGTGTTTACACGAATTCGTTGTATTATGGTATGGACGATTTGAATAGGAAAGAAACTGAGCTTACTAGTGTGCAATCGCCTAAGAAAATACTAAATAATAAAAATGTTTTTGATTGGCCTAGAATGGTTCAGACTGCGTCAAGAAATTTCGAAAGTAAGTAAAAGCCTAAAAAGTTTTTTATCTCGCTTTAATTTTAAAAAAAGAAAATTATATTTTTTATTTGATGGAAAATGTCTTGAAAAAAATTTTATTAAATTTTATAATTTTCTGTTTATTTTTCAAATTTAGTTTATGGTTCTTTCTTTTAATAATAGATTCGAAACAATTTTTCAATAATTTTTATAAAATAAAAATTTAGCTTATTTTTGAATAAGATTTGAAATTTGAACAATTGTAACCGTAAAACTTTGCTTTTAAAACAATTAATATAAATCGATAATTAGAAAAGCCAAAACATTTTCAAGAAAAACGAATTAAATTTTTGTCATGTATTTTCTGTTACGGTAACAAAGTAAAAGTTTTTTTTTTAATTTGGTTCATCTTAAAAAAGGGATTTAAGTGAACGCTTTTACTGTTTCTAGTTTGTATTGAAATATCTTTCAGATGATCCTGATAGTTCATTTATGATGTCGAGAACTTGTTGTTTTTGGACGTTTGACATGCATGTAGAGATATAAAGGGGTTCAAGGGTTTTTAAAATATTTAGATCAATTTTTCAAAATTTAAGACATTTTCCCCGTTTTTAAAAAGTCGCGATTTTTCTTAATGGGAAAATTTTTAAACGGAAAATAAAAAGTAGGTTATTTTCTACTAAAGTAAATTTCTGATATAAGTTGACAGTCTGTTAGAGAGTTTAAGAGATTTTAAACAGTCAAAAAGCAATGCTTAAGAGTTTTTTCTTGAACAATATTAAGCATTGCTTAAAACTTACTTAAGAGTTGTTTAAGACGTCTTGAGGCATAGTCCATGGTATGCTTAAGACCCTCTTAAAATTTTTTATTTTAAAAACTTGTCAACCTATTTCAGAGGTGTACTGTAAATCACTTTGAAATATTTTAATTTGATAAACTATCGTCCAACACAATTAGAATCAAAGCGAGAAATATTAAGATTTTATTTTTAAGGATTAAAAAAAATTTTTTTTCAGAAATGCATAGAGGTTCAGACAATGTATTTTTCAATGAAAACACGCCTAAAAATAGACTCAATAGTACAAGTTCTTCTTATTATAACATAGCTAAAGAAGACAAGATAAGACCTGCAAACTTAGATCTTAAGGAATGTATAGAACAAAATTCAGAAAAAAATTCCACATATGATGAACTAAGAGAAAGATTATTATATCTTCAATTAGAATTAAAAAAAGAGAAACAAGAAAAAAACAAAATCGAAAAGCAAGAGGCACAAATTAGAGAAGAATATTTGAATTTACAACAAGAATATATTCGGGTTAGTGAACAATTACGATATGCAACACCAAGTACGCCGACAAGTCGTCGATTCTCAACCAAAAATGAATTCATCGATTGTGCAAATGATTTAAAACAAAAACAAAACGCTACACCTCAGGTATTACGATTAAACCATAATGATACATTCTTTCCAAATCATACATACGCTACTCTAGCAAACGATAGCCATGTTTAAGTACTATTTTTTTATTTAAACTTTTTTTTTAAATTTATTTTTATTTTGTTTATAGAAAAAAAAAGTTTAAAAATTTTTTTTCTGTTGTCTGAAAGAGATTAAAGGTTTTATCATGTTACATTTATTTTTTTTACTCGTTTATGTATCAGCAAATAATGTGAAAGTTTAAGATTTTATTTTTTCTTTTGTTAAGTTAAGAGTTTATTTTTTTAGAGAAAATAAAAAAAGCTATGGCAAAAATAAACTAAATAGTTTGAGCAAATAAGGCTATTTATTTGCAAGCAGGGTAAAATTCTAAATTTTTAAAAACAAAATTCCATTTTTTATTTTTATTTTTTTTTACATTCCGTTCTTGGACTGTTCTTAACTCAAAGTTGTTTTTATGGTTTAAAACAGTCCAACGAAAGATGAAAACATGTTTTTATTTTTATGCAATAAGCTTTAAAAGGTTTTTTTTTTAAATAATTTTATTTTTTTGATTTTACTAATGGTATTATAAAAAAAAAAGAAATGAATGAAGACTAAGGAATTTTAAAATTAAAATCTCATTAAAAGTAATATATTTATTTTTTTATTTATGAATATTTTTTTTATTATTGATGAAAAAAAAGTTTAAAAAGAATGTTTTTTTTTTATATTTTTTATATCTATTTAAAAAAAATAAAATATTGAAGTTATTTTAAATGATTTTTTTTGTCCATGGTTTAATTTATTAGCTGAGATTATATAAAATGCTAAATAAAAATCTTGATTAAATTAACAAAAAGAAAAATTTAGTTTTGGTAAAACCATGTCAAAACCCATAGTAAGAGAATCATTTGGATTTCTTATTTTAGATTTTGTTTTGTGAGAATCGAATTCTTTACGTCCATTTTGTAAAAAATTATCAAAAAACTTTTGACAATAATTAAAGTCAATGAGACCAGCTTTGAGAGACGATTCCCAGTCAATTAATTCTTGAAAAAATTTTTTCTCAATTTCTAAACCACATTCAGCTAAATTTTTGGTCTTATCTTGTCTGTCTTCATTTTTGTAAGCTTTGTTGGTTGCTTGCATTAAAAAAGGACTAGATGAATTCAAATCGTTGCTTCTTTCAAGAATCATTATATGAGACATTTCATGAATAATAAAACGGAT
This sequence comes from Brachionus calyciflorus, assembly GCA_002922825.1. Taxonomy (NCBI): domain Eukaryota; kingdom Metazoa; phylum Rotifera; class Eurotatoria; order Ploima; family Brachionidae; genus Brachionus; species Brachionus calyciflorus. The sequence goes on from NTPY01000370.1 coordinate 572,455, forward strand.
AAAATCGAGTTTAGCTAATAATAGCTTATTTCCATAATTTGTCTCACTGTTTTGAAATATGTCAATTATCGGAATAACATTCACGTAAATTTTGTATTTACCAGCTAAGCCTTTTACAAACGACATAGAACTGCATTCCAAAAAGATAAGCTCAACTTTTTCAAATGGAAAATTTTCATTTTTTCCAATTATTTGACCGATTTCTTTATTAAGGATGTTTTAACTTGTTCGCTTTTAAATACCATTTGAAAAATGTTCTTAAAATCGTTCGATTTAAAATTTTTATTCTCAAGTAGACTTATCGTTGAAAATTGAGTTAAAAAAGTATTCAATAAAATTTTTGCTTCTCTATGGTCCATTTTTTAAAAATCACCTTTGCTAACGTGGAGTAAAAACAACGCTTTTGCAAAATAGAGTTCTGAATAATTTTCATCTGTTAAAAATTCGTATAACCCGTTTATATTCACAAGATCAAATAACGGGCAACGTTTAAAATAGAGAAAGAAAAAAATAGAGAAAAGGTAAATTAGAGAATTAATAATAGAGAAAAAAGGTAATTAATAAATTAGAGAAATTGTATTTGAGAGAAAAATTATTTTATTAGAGAAAAAAAAATCAAGAGGAATAATACTTTTTTAGAGAAAAAAAAAACTTTAATTTTTATCAATCAATAAATATAAATGCCAATTAAATATTAATCCATGAGTAAAATTGAAAAACCTTTTAAAAATAATTCTATATTATTTGAACTATAATCAATTACTTGACGCTTAATTTTTTCTTTTGTTTCTTGACTTTACTACTAATTGATTTTATTTGACTACCTGTAAATAATAATAATAAATCTGATTCCATGTTATTTTGTTCCAATTTAAAAAACTCGATAACTTTGTTAACTGTCAAATTATGCCTAGCGTCAGTCTCAATTCTTGAATGCCAGGATTCGACATTATTATTGGTTCGTGGTAAATCTAGTTTTACACGATCATGTAAATTCCATAATTCTATAGGGAAACGTGGACTCACTTGTCTACCTTGTCGAATTGTGCCAATATAATTATTTTGGACATAGTTAATAAAAAAAATTGCATTGTTGCTTGAATTTTTTTTTATTATCTCAAAACCTTGAAAAACATCGCTGCATGGTATAAAAGCTAAAGCTTGAATCTGACGAAAAGTTTCCCTAAATTTTTGGTCAAACCATAATTTTGATTTTTTCGTTTGTACTCGGCGCCAAAATGACTGGGACAAGTGAAAATAGCACCCATAAATTTTACATTGAAATACTAACTTTAAAGCATTTATAGCGGCGATTTCAAAATCACAGTTTACAGAGACTGGATTACTTGTTATCAAATTTTTAATCATTTTAAATAACTTTTTATAAGTACTTTGTTTTTTATTTGGTAACAAAGCATAGAGCATAGGTAAGGTGGTTCCTCTGATAATTATATGTATGATGTAAACTTGTTTAAAAAGAGTAGGTGAAATGTCAAAAGTGCCATCACAATACCAATCGCTATAAATGCTTAAAAGTTTCAAATTTTGCTCAGTGGTAAAAAAAATATTTCTATTAGTGTCATTTTGATCTGAATCTCCATAAAAAAATTTACTATTTTTATAAGTATATTGTAATTCATCTGGAATTACAATTATCAGATAATCCTAATTGAAATTGTCTTATTATTGCTCTTGGAGGCTCATGTGAATTTTTAATCATACCATTAAGTAGAATTTTACTATCTAAATATTCTTTACTCTCAGGTTTTGATTTATGCCATTCGTTATGTTTTTTCGTCTCTTTAAAAGGGGGTTTTAAACCGCTTGAAACACCTCTTCCACCGCATTCATGATAAAACTCACATCTCCAATAAATTCTAGATGCTTCTGCCACTAATTCACGCTTTGGTTTATCAACCACATAACAATAACCATTTGAATACAATTTGTAGCCATTTTTTTGAGGAAAATTAAGACTCCAGTTATGATCATTTTCACCACCAATTTTAAAATCTTAAAATTTATCCACTATTAAATCATCTTTATTAAACTTATCAGCATCAGTTGCCATAAATGAAAAATCAATATCGGCAAATAATGTATCTGGATTTTCTAAAACATCTGAATTATTAATTGTACATAATTGTTCAACAAGATACCCGAAATCTTGATTCACCATATTCAAATTATTTAATTTTTTTTCTGTTTTAGTTGTTCATTTATCGGTTTATAATTTTTATTCGATCTAAGCCGATTTACCAAAGGTGAATTAAATTCACTCATTATTTTTAGATTTTTTTCTTATAGTTTTTTCAAATAAATTTTTTTACAAATAGAAATCTTAAAGTCTCTAGTTTTAAATAACGGATCCTTTTGAATAAATGGATTTAAACAAAAGTTACGAACTATTACTTCTTTTGATTGATTAATTATTAAATAATTTTCTTGGTCAAAGCAAAGTCCAATTTTTTCCAACTTTTTATTTGGTGTCAATTGATTTAATTCATTTATTAACTCTGCAAATGAAAATTTTTGACGTTCGTTGTATTTTCGATCATAAAGTTGAATAAATCTTGTCATAGCCATTTTTAAATCTCAAAGTTTACAAAATTTCTTAATATTCAGATTTCTAAATACATAAATTTTTTTCATTTTCTAGGTTCAATTTGAAATATAATAAAGGGGTCATGTCGACTATGGAAACACTGGATCACCAAAAACATTGAGCATCATGTTGACTTATTGATCATTTTGTTCACCAAAAAGATGTTCACTTAAAATATGAACATTCGTTCACCAAATAATAGTTTTTATCACAAAAAAATCAAGTTTTAAAAATCAATTTTAAGGTTATAGTTAATTTGAAATTTTTAACCCTTTAACAACCAATGTTTCAAAATTGCAACAAAAGATAAAAAAACATTAAAAGCCTACCTAAAATTTTTTAGGGAAATAAAAAATATATTTTTCTCATTTAAATTTAAACTTTTGTTCTATCGTTAATATCTTGCTTAAGAAAAGTTTTAAAAAATGTTCACGGAAATTAATTTCTGCTCACTAAAAAAAATTTTTTTTCAACTATTTTTAAAAGAATTGTGCTAACATTTTAAGTGAGCATTTTTTTGGTAAATCCTATGCTTCAAATTAAAAAAGGATATATAAGTTAAAAGGAGTCATCCAAGTCAAATGACTCGTTTCAATTTTAAAACAAATTAAAATTCACCTAGTTTGAAAAAATTTAGTATAAATTGTACATCATTAAGAAAAGCTCTTTAAAGGACAAACAAAATGAGATAAGGTTTATAATTTAAAATTTTTTCAATTTGTTTAAAAATAGGTACGAGTCATTTGAGTCGTTTTGGTGCTACTAGCGTTAAAAAATTTATCTTTTTTTTTGAAAACTTTTTCCTTAAATCAAAATATCAAGAATTTTTTCTATTTTAATTTTTTTTTAAATTGCGTAATCATATTTCAAAATTTAACATGAGAATGAATTGTAAAAATATTAAATTACGCAATTAAAAAATTTTGAAAATGTAAAATAGAAAAAAAATCTTGCCAAATCCCTTTTTTTTTGCTGAAATCTCATAAAAAACACATTGATTTTTTCAATAAAACAAAGACAGTTTACTATAGAAATTATATAAATTCTGGTCAATCTCATTTAATTCTCTCAGTTTTGTGAAAAAAAAAAGAATTTCTAATAGTTTTTCTTTAATAAACTTGCACTTGTTTAGAATATTTATTTAATTTACATTTAACAAATTAAATAAATTAAAATTCATTAATAAACCAAAATAGATTTTATCGAGAAAAAAAAAATGAATATTTTCCCATTAAAAAAAAATTTGAAATCGAGAGAAAAAAAAACATTTTTTTGGAAATTTACAATTAGGACTAAGTAATTAATTGAGCATTGGCTTTTCTTTATTTTTGTTTATATAAATAAATTAAAAGAAAATCTTTATAAATCTTTTAAAGAATATATAATGAGTTTTTTTTTTAAATTTTGTTGCTGACCACTTGATTTCTTCAGTATTGTTATGTAAATTTTAAGAAATAAAAAAAAAGGCAAACTTAGTATTTTCATCAACTAAAAATCGATATATTCTACTCGGTCGACTTATTATTTTACCAAAAGAATCACTAGCTATGCATTTAAATGTAGAAATAAAAAATAATTTATTATTGTTCAAGTCTAATTTCCTTCTGAGTATATCCTTTTGAATTAAATTGTTATAAGTTAATTTCAACGAGCCATTCGGTAGAATCTCTTTGTGATATTCGTCTATAGTCATTGGGTTTTGTGAATATTGTTGTATATTAAGGTCTATTTTTATCTTTGAGTCATTTTATTTCGTAGTTTTGTTCGAGAGATTTTACAGATTCGACTAAACAACCAATAACAATTGTCGTTCTTGGTTCAGACGGATTCGAATTTATAAATGTATCAATTATGAAATAATTTAAAGGTTCATTTTTAAAGTAAATTGGTTGATTTAATTGCAACGGTTTTATTACAGATTTTATATGAAAAAAAAATTAAATCTTGAATATATTTTTGGTACTTGGCGTCAAAACTTACTTGGTATTACTAAAATATTAAATATTAAACAAATTAAACTCAGCATTCTAGATGTCCCTGATTCAGTTAATCATTTTAAAACTAAAAATTTTTCTATTTAACACATTCGATTTTATTGCTGAGTACTCTATGGATATTTGATTTATTTTATCTTATCTTTTTGAAATCTAAAACTTAAAAAAAAAATTTTTCATTCTCTTAATGTTGTTTTGAATGAATTTTATAAAGTTTTATTTAAATTATTAAAATTTGTTTAGATTTTTTTTATGAATTTTTTTTATCTACAAAATTAAATTTGATTTAAAAAAAATGAACCAAGCCAACTTTGAAAAAAAAGAAATAACAGATAAAATAGATTACTTAATTGGAAACTAAAATCTAACAAAAATCAATATGGCAAATCTAAAAAACGGATCATCAAAAATTATCAAAGTCGGTAATTAAAATATCTGAAGATTAAAAGTACCGACTTTAAAATTTTTTCCCTCCGAGGTTGTTTTTTTTTTTAAAGGGAAAGAAGATTTGCAAAGTGTAAAAAACTTTCAATGCATCAATACACTTAATGGCCATACTTATTCGGTTAATTGTCTTCTATTAATTGATCAAAATACACTGGTCAGTGTTAGTGAGGATAACACCATCAAGATTTGGGATTTACGAAACTACCAATGCATCAATACACTTAATGGCCAATTATATTGGGTTAATTGTATGTGCTTCAACGGTTGATTTCCGCACATGATCTAATTCTTGATTACAAGAATTACAAAAAAGTTTCTGTTTTTTAATAGACAACTCTTTATTTTTAAATTGTGCCAAACGTTTTGGAGAGGTACATTTACTGATTGTTACGAATTCAAAAAAATTTTTTGACAAAATTTTAAAAAAATAATTTTTCATAAATTAATTTTTAATTTTTTTTAAATCACAATTTTATAAATTCATCAAATTATTATTTTTCAAGTTTTAAAGCTAAATTAACTTTTAACTCTAATTCAAAATTTTTTTTTAATTCTCAAAAAATTACAAAAAAAATGCGAATATTACAATAAAAATTTAAAAGATGCAATAAATGTAAAAAATGCAAAAAAATGCATTTGCATTTTACCGTCGTCTCTGATAATGACTAACGTTAGTCATATCGAAGTCTTACTTGGTTTAGACTGGTTCGATCAAACAAAAGTAGTTTTAGATCCAGCTAGAAGAGTCTTAAAAATTCCAAGTAAAAATATTAAAATAGATTCAGAAGAAGAATCAGACTTCGAAAAGGAAATAAATGCTTACTTAGCCGACCAAGAACCAGATGATATTTTTTTTGGATGAAATTATAGACTGTGATGCCAAACTCGAATTAAAGCAAACAAACTTCAAAGTCTTAGACGACTTCTTAAAACAAAACGAAGATGTTTTCACAAAAAGTCTAAAAGATTTAAAAGATTGCAAAAATATCAAGTTTGACTTCGAAACAACAACGGAAACTCC
>NTPY01000058.1:17112-44054 GCA_002922825.1 Brachionus calyciflorus
TTTTTTTTTTTATTTTATTTATTTCAATAGAAGATTTCGAGGTTAAATTAAAATTGACGTCTAAATTTTTTCAACATATTTTTATCATAATTTTCTTTCCTTTAACATTTTTTTTTTGTTACGTAAATTATTGGTATTTTACCATAAATACCGATATTTTACCAAAAAGGACGAATTTTATATTACGTAAAATATGATGAATTCACCGTTTTATTTGAATAAAATAGAGGAAAACTGTATTTTATTCAAATTTATTAATTAATATTTTTATATTTTAAATAAAATTTACATACCTATTCGGCACAGTTATCGACTTATCTTATTGATTTGAGGATTAATCAGAATCAGAAGACAAACGAAGACGTTTATTGGATTTTTCATCAGAATTTAATATGACTGAATCGTAGGAAGTTACTTCATCGTCTGATACTTTATTTAGTGTATTAAGTTGTTCGAAAGAATCATCTTTTTCCAATCTCTTATTTACATTTTTATTTTTCGAGTCTGTTTAGGTAGTTTTTAATTTATTGTTGTTTTGAGTTATTTTAGTGAAATTTTCATCGGTCGATAATTTACTATAAGAGACTTTATTTAACTATGCGTTGAGATAATTTTTTGGATAAGTGCTTTTGACTGGTTGACTCAGTTTACTTGCTTAATGCATGGTTCTCAGTTGCCTTAAGTTTTATTTTATTTTTGGAATTTTTAGACAAAATAAAAAAAATCTAAATTTTTGCTATTATTTTATTTAAATTTTTAATAAAATAAATTAATCAAGAGATTTAGATATCGGTGTAGAATTCAGCTGTAACTAAACGTCTGTTTAGATCATTTTACCTCGTACACTAGCTAGCGTTGCTTGTTTAAATCATGGAAAAGTCAAAATTAAGGAAGCTGGTCAAAAGAGACCAATCTGATAACAGACGTCATGTGACAGATATATTACAACATCAGTAAGTAAAAAGAATGTTTAAAAAAAACGAAGCTTAATTTTAAGTCAATTAATTGTAGTAGTAAGACACTAATACGTCTCTAATGACACTGTCGGTAGTCCTCACCTCTATGTACTTGAACGAGAATTCAAGGATATAAATATTTATATATATATATTTTATATTATTAACTATTATTATATCAATAAAGTATTTGAAGAGATAGTTTTAGTGTCTAATACACCTCGCCCTAGAACCCTTAACCCAACTACTACATTGGTAATAGCGGTGTAAGCCAAAAGACAAAAAGTAGAGAAGAAAAAAAAGAGTCATATTGTTTATCAGCTAACTCAGCTAAAAGAGAGAATATTAAAGAGACGTCAGTAATTGAATTTTAGTGTTGTATTTTCAAAATTTTAAAGTTCAATCGAAAGAAGCCTAAGCCTAATAAATTACACGTGGTTAGAACGGAGTTAAGTTAAGCCATACAATGGTCAGTAATGGAAGATTACAATTTGACGGTGAGTCGAAAGATGTTGACAACTTCATCAAGTTGTTTATATGAGTCCCTTATGTTCAATTGGGACAGAGCAGCCCAAGTGAGAGCGATTGAATGTTGTTTTGTTGGGAAAGCCTTACAAATATTTAACAAGTTGTCACAAAGTCAGAAGACAGATATTGATGAAATCGTCAAAGCTTTGAAAGCAGGTTGTAAGAAGTCACAAGACTTTTACTTAAATTTGTTTATGCAAGAACATTGAAACCAGATGAGTCAATCGCTACATTTTGTCATGAAATAGAAGGACTGCTATCGAAAGGTATGCCAGGTTTAGAAGAAGCATCTAAATCAAGTTTGTTAAGAGCACGCTTAATTGCAAATGTTCCTGAGAACGTAAAGAATTTTATGGAGTAACTCAGCGACAAATCATGGAAATAGTTGGTTACAATTTTTGACAAGTCAATCGATTACAAATCGATTTCTACGAAAGTTGATGATTTGGTGAACAAGTTGGATGCAGTTAGTTTCAAAAGTCAATCACAAAAATTTAATGGGAGTTTTTTCTATTGTAAGAGACGGTATCTTAGTTATCGACTTCCTAATGAAATTCGATGCAGTTTTAGACTACAAGCAAAGAAGAGTCACAATTAAACAAGCTGAGAATGATGTTCATCTCAATTATATAAATTAAAACAAAATCTTGAACGAACCGAAACGTAACAAAGTCTTAGCGACAGTCAAACGAATTGTGAAACCAAAAGCGCAGTTCGTACTTGAGTGTAAAGCAAACTCCGAGCTGATTAGAAAAGAAATGATGTTCGAGCCAAGAAACAAAGAAGAATGGTCGAAAAATGGTTTGGTTTTTGGCAAATGTTTAAACAAAGTCGACGAAAATGAAGAAGTGTTCGTCATCGGTATTAACGCGTCAGAAAAAAAAGTAGAAAGTGGTTCTGAATTTGGATCTTCGGAAGATGTTGAAATTATGAACACAAAAGTCAACTTTTAAGACAAACTAGGTAAGAAAATTGATTTATCTAAACTAAAAATAAGCGAAAAGTTAACGGTAGAACAGCGTAACAAACTGATAAAGCTAATTTTAAAACATGAAAAAGCGTTCAAATGGACCGAAGATGATATAGGTCCAACAGGCCTAACAAAACACGAAATCAAAACAGGCGATACCAAACCAAGCAAGCAGAGAGCATATCGATTACCACAAGCTGCACTAGACGAAGTTAGGAAACAGATCAAGAATATGTTTAGTAAAAACGTGATAAGAGAGAGCAAAAGCCCGTGGGCTAGTCCTATAATTTTGGTGAAGAAGAAAGCGGATGAAAGTGGTAAACGTGAATTTAGATTTGGTATAGATTTTCGAAAACTTAATGAAGCCACAATCAAAGAAAATTATCCTCACCCGAGGATTGATGACACAGTCGACGCACTAGGTGGTGCTTGGTTTTTCACGTCTTTGGATATGGATAGTGGTTACTGGCAGATACAGTTGAGCGAAGAAAGCAAAGAAAATACAGCCATCTGTTTGAGAAAGACTTTGAAACTCACATCGAAAGATTAGACCAAGTCCTCACTAGATTTAGACAAGCAAATTTGAAATTGAAACCATAAAAATTTAAGTTTGCGATGGAAGAAGTAAGCTACCTTGGATTTAAAATTACGAAAGAAGGTCTCAAGCCAGGACCATCTAAAACCGAAGCTATTGTCAATTTCCCAGCCCTACAAAATAAAGGTGATGTACAAGATTTTTAGGTATGATAGGTTACTAGAGAAGATTTATATCGAATTTTCGGAAATTTGCGAAATGTTTATTTGAAGTTACAAAAGCGAAGTGCAAGTTAGAATGGAAAACTGATTTTCTAGACTTCAACAATCCATTCGAACTTTTCTGTGATGCATCAGCCACACATGTTGGAGCAGTGTTAGTACAATCTATAAATAGAGTATCACATCATTGACAAAACAAGAAAGAAACTACTCAGTTAGTGAGCGCGAGCTATTAGCGGTTGTATGGGCAACTAGAACGTTTAATAGCTATATTTATGGTCGTCATATTAAAATCTCCTCAGTTCACAAGCCACTATGTATATTACTCAAATCGAAAGAACCAAATGGTAAATTTCACGGCAGATCAACTTTCAAGATCTCCAACTAAGACAAGTAATGTCGAAGTCAAAACGTTAGAATATCAAGAAAATATCAACTTGGAAAAAGAACAAGAGAACGAAAAAGAAATCGCAATAGTCCGATCAAACGTTAAAGCAAACCTCAAAGATAAAGACTATGAATGTTTAAAATTTACAGATTTTTGGAAAAAAGTGAGAGATAAATTGATAGTCAAGAATGGTATCCTTTACAAAACAAGCGAGAGTGAAAGTTTAACAGGAGTACCAAGCAAATTAGTAAGATTAATTTGTAAGTTAAACCAGGACTCGACAGCGGGTCACTAATTATACGATAGAACGCTTTAATCAATTGCTTCAATCATACGTGTGGCCAGAATTGAGGGCCAATGTTTTCGATTACTGTAGCTAATGCGACAAGTGCCAGAAATTTAAAATTAAGAATACCTCAAATGTAAAGCCTCTAATTACGATTAGAATGAAAGGCCTTGGGACCTAGTAGGTATTGATTGTGCAGGGCACTATCTCCTTTCTGTGAAAATTATTTCAGGTCAAAAGTAGATCGAAAATATAGGTTTTTAGTTGTTTCTTTCAAACTATTTTAATGATCTCCTACTAGACATAACTCTAGTACTAAGTATTTGGTATTAAAATGTAGAGAATAAAATTTTGAAAAAAATTATCGAGCCAGTTTTTTGAAAAAAAATTGTTTTTCTTAAAAAAAAAAGGACTAAATATTTATGTTTTTTTTATACTTAAATTCAGGTGTTATATAACATTACAAAATTAAAAAAATTAAAATTTTTTTGACTCTTTTGCCAAATTATTTATTATTTTTTCGATTTTGGCTTAATTTCTTCTATAAATTACTCTATGCTTCTTTATTTCTGTGCTGGCATTAAAGTAATATTTCATTACTTTTACAATATTTCAAAATTAAAATAATTAACTTTTTTTTTAAATTTTGTTTTATTTTCAAAAAGTTTTTCAAAACAAAATAAAAAAGTTACGTTAAAGTATTGTCTTTTCTGTTTTTTTGGTTTGCAATTGTCTTGATTTGTAATCCAGACAGTTTACAAAAAAAAGGATTGAATCAAGTTTATTGTAATTTTTTATTTTCTTGTTAAAAAAAAATTTCATATTTTACTAAATCGAGGTAATATTTCAAAAATAAAAAGATTTATAAAGCTTTCTATTGAAAATGGTTTCTAAAAAATCAATGGTTAAATGAAAAAAGGAAAATTCTTTAAAAAATATTAAAAATATTTTAAACTCTAACTTAAACCTGGCATCAATCGCAAGATTTGTACCGAAGACAAGAATTGGTGCTTTTCTCAACCAAGTTGAAAGTAACGAATAGCCTTATTTATCTTTTAAAAATCTAAATCAAGTACATCTTGAATTAGTTTTAGAAATTATCAGATCAAGTCCATCTTGGAATCATATTTTTGAGAGGGCTTTTGCTGTTTCCATTTATATGATGCTTAAACTATCTGGGTTTAGTAGAAAAAATATAAGTGAAATTTTGTCAAAAGCAGCAATTTTGTCGGAAGAAACAACCCATAATTATACATCTTAGTTTATAAATGGAGACGAAGAGTGTTTTTTTTTTGGAAAATCGTGGAAAATTTAATAGAGCTTGCATTTTTGATTGTGTTCCTTCACTGAAGGACGAATTAAAAGAATTTACAATCAATAAGGTTTCTGAAAAAAACTCTAAGTTTACACTCAAATTGCTTGAAAACTTTGCCAAAGAAAATCTAAATAAACATCTAGTGGGAGCTCAAAATATTGACAAAATTGACAATATTTCCAAATTAATAAACCACAAAACTTTATCTAAGGTGATATATTCATGGGGATTTGTATGGTGAAAAAACAAAAAGAGACCATTTATTGATGGTCATGAACGAGATGATCTAGTCAAACATAGAAAGGAGTTTATACACTATTTTTCAAGTAATATGCAATCTTTTGATATATTGGTCAAAAATTCCCTTTTAAATAAAAATGAATGTAATAACTATACATGGGCAATTCCAAACAAAAATAGAAGAATTATCATTGCACGCGATGAATCTATTTTTAGATCCGGAGATGTTCAAGCAGAACGATGGCTCATTTATTACAAGTGATCAGCGATTTTATTACAAGTGATCCGAATCTTCCAGTTTTTGAGCTTAGTCACACTGAATTGAATAAAGCTATAGAAAGTGAAGAAAGTATTCTTGATAACTCAAAGCTTGAATTCATAGAAAGGTAATTTTGAAAATTAAATCTTTTTCTGTATATTTTATTGAAAATGTTTTATTAGAAGTGCATGTTCAATTATCACCCCATCAAAAGATAATTATTTTGATAACGAAACTATTTTGATGCAATTCAAACGTTTATTTACTATGATCAGATATAGTTATGCTTTAAAAAATGTTGACTATAGGGTTGATTTACTTGTTGATAATGCGACTACGCATACAAAATCAAATGTTGATGTAAACCTTTTTGGCAAAGGAATAAATAATTCAAGTCCCGTCCAATATTTAACATGGTTAGATGATAATGGAGTAGAACAAGTTATTTTAACAGAGGCGACCTTTAAGGAAAAGCTAAAGGGCTGTTCATATTATGCAAGGAGTTAAAAGTTATTCCCGAAAATATGCTTTCAAAAAACATTCTATTAGCAGAATTAAAAAGCGCTAGAGCATCCGGCTTTTAAAAAAATTTCAAAACTTGAATTTTTAGCTAATGAATTCAAGAAGAGATATAAGAAAAATATCAAAATACATTTTTTACCAAAATTCCATTGTGAGCTAAACCCCATTGAAATGTATTGGGCTAACCTAAAGTGGTTTTTTAGAAAGCATAATGAGCAAAGCAACTACGAAAAGCTAATTTTAGACTTGATTTTAAAAGCAAGAGATAATTACAAGATTTTAGAAACTAATGAGAGGATTTTTAGTAGATTCTGGAGGGCTCTATGTCAAAATAGCAAGTGTCAAAAAAGCTAGGTTAAAATAGCTAAAAATATTTTTAGCCTATTTTAAAGAGCTAATTGTTAAATTAAATTAGCTTAGCTAATGTCAAAAAAGCTAAATTTTTTTTTGTAAAAAAAAACTCAGCTATATTATTTTTTTTGTTAATTTTTTTGCATTAAACAAAAAAGAACTGATTAAGCTAAATTGCAAATTATTTCAAAAATTTTACTTAATTTAACTAAAATGAATTCTGTTTACCAATTAAGCGAAAATATTAGAAATTTAAAACTGAATAAAGCCTTTATTTCGCTATCACAAAAAGGCAAGCCACAAATTTACTATGAAGGGTACTATTATAGACAGAATGGTAAACCTACTAGAGATGGAAAATTTAATTGGCGATGTGTTGTTTCTGGTTGTACTGGATCATGCTCTTCTTATAGTAATATTGTTGGAAGTGAAGTTATTCTTGTTTCTATAAATGATTCGCATAAAAATTTTCATGCCTCAAGTCCAAATAAATTAACAAAAATGGAACGTAGACGAAAGTTAGCGACAAAAGCAAGTGTGTCAGATGCCAAGCCAAGGAAACTTTTGAATGAACTAGAATCTGTAGAACAGGGCGATGAGGTTATCGCGAATAGCGCAAGTTATGTAGCCGATAGACTTTTTATTAATCGAATTAAAAGAGCATCTAGACCTGCATATTCACCTCAGCCAAAAAAATTGAGTGAAATAAATTTTCCTGAATTTTTAAAAGTGACAAAAAATGGAGAAAATATTTTATTTTTTGACTCTGGACCCGAATCAGAAGATAGATTAATAATGTTTACAACAGTATCCAACTTAAAAAATTTAGAAAATGCACACATTTTTGTCGACGGTACATTTGACATTGCACCAAAACTATTTAAGCAAGTTTAAAGTGGTCGTGCTCTTGTTAATGGTCGATGCTTACCAATGGTTTAAGGTCTTATGACTCGCAAAAATGAAGAAATGTATAAACTCTTTTTAGAACAGTTAAAACTTAATCTAGTAAATTTTCCTTTATCAATCACTGGTGATTTTGAGCTTGCTTTTTTAAACGCCTGTCAAAAAATTTTTGAAAATGTAAATTGTATGGTTGTTGTTTTCATTACAAACAATCAATGTGGCCCAAAATTGTAGAATTGGGTTTAAAAATTGATTATAATGAAGATGAAAAAATTCGTCAATTTTTAAAAATTCCTCAAGCTCTCGCCTTTATTCCACCAGAGGATGTCGTTACTGGTTTTGAACTTATCAAGTCTAAAGTCGACAATCCAAAAATTTTAGAATTTTATGACTATATAGAGACATATTATGTCGGAAAAAATATAGTCACTAAAACTGGAAGAGGGAGAGGAGTTAAATACCAAACAGAATACAAATCAGGTGTTTTTAATATCAGTTGATGGAATGTTTATTCAAGGATTAAAGATTGTTTGCCAAGAACAAATAATTTTGTGGAGGCATGGCATAAAGCTTTTTCTGTAAAGATTTTAATTAAAAATTTTTCAAGTTTTTTTTTTAATTATTTATTTTATATTTTGTAAAGCGAATGCTTAGTAAGCATCCATTAGTGTATTCTCTAGCAGATTCGTTTATTAAAGAGCAAAAGAGAGTTGAATGTGAAATGATTAAATTGAAAACCGGAATTGTTTTTAAGCGCCGTCCAAAGTATCAGCTATTAGACGAAAGAATACAAATTATTTTATCAAATTAAAGTAAAGAAAATATTGAAGAAACTCTAATTAATTTATCTCTTATCATGAAATATTAATTAATAAAAATATCTTTTTTTAAACTTAATTAACTATTGACAATTTTTGTTAATAAAAAAATTTAGCTATTTTGATAATAGAGATTTTTATTTTTAATTTAGCGTTTTTAACACTTGCTATTTTGACCCACTCCCATTCTGGTGAGTAATTAGCGAATATAGCTTAGGGTGAAATTATGAAAACGTAATGAAATATTACTTTAATGCCAGCACAGAAATAAAGAAGCATAGAGTAATTTATAGAAGAAATTAAGCTAAAATCGAAAAAATAATAAATAATTTGTCAAAAAAGTCAAAAAAATTTTAATTTTTTTAATTTTGTAATGTTATATAACACCTGAATATAAGTATAAAAAAAACATAAATATTTAGTCCTTTTTTTTTTAGGAAAAAAAAATTTTTTTTCAAAATTTTATTCTCTACATTTTAATACCAAATACTTAGTATTTCTCAAAAAATGTAGATTCCCTTGTGCAGGTCCCTTAAAACGAACCAAGAGCAACAGAAGTAATTTTATTATAGCCGTAGACTATTTTTCAAAATATTGTATGGCTGAAGTTACGATAGACACAACTGGAGAAACAACTGTAAATTTTGCGAGATACAGAACAGTAAATGTTTTCGGTACGCCACAAGCATTCATAACAGATCAAAGCAGAAATTTCGAGTCACAAAAGTTTAAATATTTTTGTGATCAAAACAAGATAAAGAAGCTTAGAACGACAGCGTATCAATGTAAAGAAAGGAACATTAGAACAATAAAGCAAATGCTATGTATTTATGTAAACGACAGCCACGACGATTGGGACGAGTGCTTACAGTCAGTTATTTTCGCGAATAACAATACAAGACACTCAACAACAAATGTAGCCCTAAACGTGATCAAGTACGAAGTTTTGAACCAAAGTTTATTGGTCAGTATAAAATTTTGGAGCAAGTCACAGATGTGAATTTTAAAATTGTGAACGTAAATAATCAAAAGTCAAACCTAGTTCTTCACTACAATAGAATGCGAAAATACAACGAAAGAAAGCCAGAAGAAATGTCAAGAAATCTGGTAGCATTAAACAAACCTTTAAGAAATTTTAGCCCAATTGTTGAAGAGGCGGATATAAATAATCAAATTTTGATGCAAGCATTGGTGAACAATCGATTTTTTTCTGTGCCAACATAAATAACGAAAATGTAATGAATGTTAACAGCATAGTACAGCCAGTTATAGTCGAAATAGATCTAAATAGCAAGTCAGACGAATTAAATCTTGATCCAAATCAGCCTTTAAATGTAGTTAGTCGCAATTCGGATACATTAAGTGAAACGTTAACTGATTTAATTTATGAAATGACAGAAGATAATCAGGCTAAAACATCAAACACAAGAAATAAACAGCAAATTGATCCAATTAACGAAAGTAGACTAAATAAAAACCTTATCGGGTACACCAATGGATATCATTTACAGTTAAACGAAATAAAACGTAAAATATTAATTTAATGGACAATTTATTAATTCATATATGTTTTTATATTCAACTTTATTTAATTGAATGCTTAAACCCATCTAAATATTTCTTTATAATTTGTTTATTTAATGTTTTAATTTTCACCATTTGTATTGTAAGCTGAGAAAATTTTGATATAGCAAACGACAGTATATATAGTTACCGTATTTCCTCGCGCAATATCCCATGGGCTTTTATACAGGACACGGTTTAATGTCTCTAGGAAATTATGTGAAACTTAAGTATTTTTGCATAAATAATATCCCAGGGACATTAAGTGAATCAACATGGGAAACTAAGTGAAACATGGTAAATTAATAATGAAATTTTTCAAAAATTTATTTATTTTCGTATGCAATTTATCCTTCAACCATTTTAATACTGTAGATTAATTTTAAATTTTTTAGTAAGCTCAAAAAAATTTTTTGGAATTTTCTTAATAATCTTGAACTTGTATAAAGCTTTTTTGAACTTGAACTTGATTTTTTTCTTCTAAAACAAAAAATCCTCTTTTTTTATTAATTTTAAATTTAAAAAATGGAAGGAAACAAAAATTTAAGATATAATTTGGCTTTTAAGCTTAAAGTAATAAAATACGCTGAAGCATATTCTATAAATAAAGCGCATAAAATTCACAAGGTGAGTCATAAGCAAATTAGGTGGTGGATAAGCAACAAACAAAAAATTATGGAATCTCCGAACAAAGTAAACAGGGCTAGGATAAAAAAAACGGAACGCCACAGTTTCCAAATTTGGAAATAGAACTTAAAGCGTGGATTCTAGAACAAAGGTTGTTGGGGTTTGTGGTCGAAGGGAAATCCATTAAACAACAAGCAGCTCAAATAGCTAGGCGGGAATGTTTAGATTTCAAAGCATCTAATGGATGGTTTTCAAGATTTTTGAGGAGATCTAATTTTGTTTTAAGACGAATAACAACTAGTGGCCGAGACCTTCCAAATAATTCAAGAGAGATTGTTTTAGATTTTATAAATAAGTGTAGATATGAGTTGGTTAATACTCAACGATCATCGGTAATAAATCTAGATGAAACCAGTATCTACCTGATGCAAAATGCAATTATACCTATGACCAAGTTGGTGCCAAGAGAGTTCCATCGACAAATTCAGGTAATGAAAAAACTAGAATCTCTGTTTGTTTTGCTGCTTCTGCAAGCGGATACAAATTCAAGCCTTTAATAATTTTGCCTAGAGTTAAACCATTGAAAGATTTTGAACCGCCCAACAATGTGGTAGTAATTTATAACAAATCTGGAACTTTCAATGAAGACATGATTTGTGATGGAGTCATAAAGCGATGCCTTGTCCCTAAGATCGCAAGCAAGGATTTAAAAAATCCTGTGTTAATTTTAGATCAAGCACCTTGCCATGCTACAGTAAAAGTCAAAGAGACTTTAGCTCAGAATAATATTAAAACAATTTATGTTCCGAAACGGTTTACTAACCTTCTTCAGCCAGCTGATGTTAGCTGGATGCGTCCGCTTAAAAAAGCGTATTTTGACAGATGGAAAAATTGGCTTATTAATGAAGAAAAGAGCTTTACTGCAGCAGGCAATTTGAAATCCCCTGGATATTCCCAAGTTATCATTTGGATTAGCGAAATATGGGAACAATTGGAGCCAAAAATAATCAGTGAATCTTTTGATCGATGCGGAGTCACTTCAAAGCAAACTTATGAATTTCATGTTCAGCTTCAATCGTTCATCGAGAAAAACAAAGTTGACATGATTGATGATTATGATCAATCTGATGACTTTGATGCGTTTAACTGTGAAGAATTTTATAGTGATTTAAATTTTGATGAAATTTCCGAAAATGAATCAGAGTCAGAATAATTTTTTTTGTTAAAATACTGGTCCGTTATTTTTATGCTTAATTAAAATAGTTTATTTTTTTTATAATAATTAATAAAATTAAAAAATTTGTAATTAAAAGATGTCTCTAATAAAATATTTAAAAATTATAGTGGACAATTTTTATTAATTTTTCTGAACATGTTCTACTTAATATCCCACGGAAATTAACACTATTAAAAAATGATAAATTTTAGATAAAATACCATGGGATATTACGCCAGGTTTTACGGTAATCGAAAGTTATTAAAAAATAAAAAATTCTGAATTTTTTTTTGTGGACACTTATGTTGGATCCTTATTGTATTAAAAATTTTTTTTGTTGGTTCATTGAACTGTTTTAATTTACTTCAAGGAATTTTATTAAAATTATCAAGTGTTAAAAGTAAGTTGTGAAAGTTAGAACACAAAAGCTACTAAATATTTTTGTTAACTTAATTTAACATTATACAATATTATTACATTTTTTTTAAAAAATTTTTTTATAAAATATAAATGAGTCACATGGCAAAATAAGTTTTAAAAAAAAAAGAATACATTACATAAAACTAAAATTTTAATTAAAAAACAAAATTAAAAAAAAGCATACTATCTAAAATTTATATTTGTATTTTTACTTAGATGATTTTCGATTTTTTTCTGTTTTTTTTTCAAGAAATTTTTTTTTTAGAAAAATTTTTTTTTGTTTGATACCTCTCGAAAGCTAACGTAAGTCAAATGGCTCGTTTTATCAAGGAAATTTCTATCGACAACATGCCCAACCTATTCAACTCGTGGATGGTCCTAAAGGAATTAATAGAAGACCTGATCTATGAATGCAATCGAGAGGAAAGGACAAGCATTAGTCCAGATGTTTCGGTGAGAGTTGCTCGAAACGAGGGTCCCACAACATCAGTCGTTTCAATGGAGGATTTAGCAGAAAATGAGTTGTTTTTAGCAAGCCTAAACGGGTACAATTACAATGACATGGTTAGATTCAACACAAGTGCCAATCGCCAGTGTTTAGCTACAAATAGGCATCTCGAAACATCATTCGATGATTTACGACAAAGATTCGTAATCAAAGTCACCAGAACGCTAGACTTCGCGAGGAAAACGGAAGGTTAACAGCATAGACAACGGATGGAAATAACAATGAAATCGAAAACCATCAAATCGACAGTACAAATGCTAAAAAATGAGGTGAATCAATTGAAGAAAAAAATAGAATCAGCGAGAGAGTGTCTAAATTAAAACGTAATTTTACTTTTTATTGTTTTGTTGTTGTTCTGTTTTTTTGGTTAGTTTTGGTACGTTAGTGTATGCACTTGAACTCTCGTTCAAGTATCAAGTACATAGATGTACGGGTGATAAGTAAAATTAATCTCGGTGAAAATCTTTTTATTGGTCATTTTAATTTTTAAGGACAAAATTTGGACTTAAAAAACCGTTGTCTAAAGACTATTGAAATTACAAAAAATAATTTTCCGAGTGATTTTATATATAAATTAACTCGAAGTCCTGTTAAAAAATCGAACCCCCAAAATTATTCAAAAAATATAGCTTTTCATCTCTAATATGCCTATTTTAGTTTTTTTTTTCGCTCTATTTTAATTTTTTAGAAATGTACTTTTATAAAATTTTGTGTATAAAACGTCCAAAATCTGACCAACAATATAACTTCATCAAAACTTATGGGGTACTTATGAATGTAGTTAAGGAAACTGTCACATCAAAAATATTTCATTGAATTTATATTTTTTTTTTCTCTTTTTTAAGGTTCGCCAAATCATAAAAAACTTAAAATTTGGTGGTTTTTAAACCCAAATAACTCAACTCTATAATTGTTTTTGCAAAGTTAATTGGTTTTATTCGACCATGAACTGGTCATTTTAACATTAACTATTTTTCTCTACAATTTTAAATTATCGCAAGATTATATCAATAAAGTATTTGAAGTCACAGCGATAGTTTTAGTGCCTAATACCCCTACCCCTAGAACCCAACTACTACAAAATTTTAGTTGAAAAAATGTTTTGAAGTAAAGCTGCTGAGAATAAGAATATTATCAGTATAGCAATAAGAAAAAATAACTTGCATTTTTTTAAAATCTTCAACAATCAACTCGTTGGAAAAAGGAGCTAAAAAAATTTAGATTTAAATCATTGTTATCCGAAAAAAAGAAAGGGTTATAAAGGAATTTTTGACAAATTAAATATGCCTTATTTTCCAATCTTATAATAAACTTAATAACCCGAAATAATTCTTCAATTTTTATAAAAATATTACAAAATCTAGTTCTTTTATCGACGAATTGCATGACGATTGAAGAAAAAACAACTTTATTAAAAAATCTAATTAAATATGTTCTTTCTTTAAAACTATCTTCTAAAAGTATTTTTATCCGTTCATCTAATAAATTCATAACAACTTTAACCTAACGACAGAATTTGAAATTCACTTGATCATAATTTTTAATTTTATTATTTTAAGTTTTAATTGCAAAATTTCCCTTATATAACTTAAATATTTGCTGTTTTCATTTTTGTCTGATAAATATATACTAAAGCATTGTGAGACTGTCCATAACTTTATAAATTCATCCCCGATTAAGTCTTTACCATTATTAACAATTTCGGTTTAATTCTTCATAAGGGTAGCAAGATGAATTATTGAGAGCTCCACATTCAAGTGTAGAATCCACTAAATGTAATAGCTAATGTACACCCGATGACAAAATATGTTCATTATACAACATGTTTAATTCAGGAAGAAATACATTTAAGAAAAACTTTATTTTCTCTAAAGAGTATCGGCGTATATCTTATGGATTTTGGCTCCAGACTTTAAGCTTTTAGACGGGGGACTTTTTATACAATTTTAGAAACCTAAAAAAAAGCTCTTTAAGATAAAATAAAGAAAATCCACCTTCTAAAAGATTAATGAATTCGAATTTCTAATTGAATATTCGATACTTAAGTCTAGTTTAAAAATTGTTTTTGTTTATTAAAAGGAGTTTAGAGTTAATTCAAAAGACAATTTATTTGAGCACACCCGATCTTATAATCATCAAAAATATGATTAATTTGACTATTTTTTTAAAAAACCATTTATTACTTCAACAACCCACCGACATTTTGTTACAAGTCTCGTTTCGTTAGCTTTTATAGTACTTAGTTGAGCTTTTATTGAATCAACGAATGCAGGCTTTTCAAAATTAATTCCATATTTTTTTGATAAATTCCCAATACAGTCTCTAAATCCTCGATCAACCAAAAAAATATCATATTTTTGTATTAATTCCGCTAAATCATTATTTTTTTCAAATATTTCCTCTAAAATTGTTGCATCATTTTTAATGGCTTCAAAAGGACCATAAACATCAATAATTGGCCGAGTATAAAATAAAGGGCTTCATTAAATGTCTTTTTTTTGTACTGAATATGTAAGTCTTTGAAAGTAATTGTTCGAGCTTTTTTCGCAATAACAATATGTTCCTTAACAAAAAAATTAATAATAAAATTTTAGTTTATTTGTTTTGAAATTGAAAGATTCATACCGTCAGCTACGACACAAAATTCTCCTTTATTTTTTACAAAAAGTTCCTCAACGTTTGGAGTATTATTATTTATCCACTCTTGGCGCGAAAGATGTTGTGTTCCAAGGTTTTTTGGTACAAAATATTTTAATAAGCCATCTCTTATTTGCTCGCAATACCTCCCAACAACTCTTCGATCATCAATTCTAAAATATGCAACCTGAAAAATTCTGAAAAATGTTATTTTGTTTTGAAACTTCTCTGAATCGATTAATTATCATTTCAACAGTATCACTTTTTATTTTAAGTTTATTTTTAAAAGGAATTAAGAGCTTTAAAGCATCTTCGGTTAGCATTAAATTTTCATCTAAGTGACTCGCACAACATCGACTTCCTGAGTGAATATATATATTTGTTTCGACTAAGCAATCCAATATTGCCTCATTTGATATTCGTGTTAATTTCTGATAATTATATGACTTAGAACAGATGGAACACTTTTTATGATCGACTTTTGATGCTGCAATATTTATGAGAATTTCATTATCGCTTGGAATCGCCCGACTAGAATTTTTTTTATAGCTTTTTTTTCCATTGTCGTCATCTATTTCTTGATTAATTTCGTTTGGGTTTAAATAAATATCATTTAGCTCATTGTTATGAAGGAAGTCACTTGTATTTAACTAAAAAATGTATAAGAAATATTTTTAAATGAAAAAATCTTAAAAAATTACTTCTTGATCTAAATTGAGAGAATCATTTACTTCTTTTAATTTCTTTGACTTTGACTTGCAAGAACTAATACAAGAATCGCAAACATAATCGTTCGGTTTGATAATATTTTTAGATTTTGTCCCAAATTGATTTAAAATTCGAATAACATTTTCTTTTTGTACACGATAAACTCAACCCTTAGGGATCTTTGACAATTGGGTATTACAAGCTTGACAATTTTTTTGAAACAAGAATTTTTTACCAGAATCATTATTTGTTGGCATAATATCAGAGTTATTTAATTTTTTGTTATTTTGCATTTCAGTTTTTTTTTAATTTTTTAAAAAATTCAAATTAATTTAAAATTTTTAAATTTTTTTATAAAATAAGTTTCGGTAAAAAGAAAACTTAATTTTGCATTAAGATTGTTAAATTTATTTAATAGAAGTATACATCAAGCGAAAAATATTATTCATCTGAAAAATAGTCTTTGGGCCAGATTTTGGTCTATTTTTTGAAAAAATTATCAAAAACATAGGAAATCATATTATTTTTCGGATAAGAAACTGGAGCCAATTTTTCAATGTTATGCGCCGGTATCCTTTTTCTTTCAATTTTTTCAGCGTATATGATATAATTAAATATAAAAAATTTTGAAAATATTCATTTTCCATAACTTATGATAAAAAATTGGCACGGCAAAATAAAGAGCAAAATTCATAAATTCATGTGCATGCCAAATTTTAAAATCATTAACATCTCTTGGAGCATAATTAATATAATTAGGTGGGTGCATGGATTTATAAATTGAATTAATTATTTTTAATTGATTTCTTAGAGAAAATGGCTCTTTTGATGGATACTCAAACCAATAGTTAAAAAACTTCTTTATGACTCGTAAAGGAATTGAATGCATGGAATCAATTATTGAACTTTCAATTGGTCTATAAAACATCAAACTAGAGAGGATTGTTTTCCTTTAATTCTGTTTTTAGAAAATTTGTTTTTCAATGCTTCGTCTAAATCGTCTAAATAGGTAGAATGATTTCTAAGTTTACTTTTAATGTCTCTCTTAATGTAAGGAAAATGATACTGTCCTTTTTTAAATGGTACAAAATGTCCTTTTTTGTAACACTTGATGCAGCCAAAATTTCTTTTTGATGAAATTCTATTTAGAAAAAGACTTCTTGCAGGTTTATCATACACACAAAATAAAACATAAAACTTGTAAACTTCATTTTCTATAGTAACTCCATTTTCCAACATTTGTAAAACTAATATAATTGGCGTTAAAAATTCATCTAAAGTGCTTGGCTTTCCATCAGAAACAAGTAGATCTTGAAAAATTTAATTACATTTTTCTGATTGATAAAAGAGTACAATTTAAAAGCAAATAAAGTTAATTCATCGTTATATTCGGTCTCTTACATATATTAATAAGAAAAACTTCTGGTGAAATTTTTAATTAAAAAGATGTTATTTAATACAGGTTCTATTTATGATCTCTCAATAAATGCAAGATTTCTAAGTTTTTTCAACTTGTTGAATTTTCAATGTAAATTAAAAAAAGCTTTCTTAAAGACTAGTAATAGATTCAGTGGTTCAAATAAAAATGAAATGTCAGCTGTAATTTTTTGACCGTAACCTGTGCTAATTAACCTTTGTTTTCATTTTTAAATCGTTTGAGCTATGGTTAAAGTTACGGTAAAAAGTACGGTTGACTTTAAATTAATATTAGAACTATTGGGTAAGAAAAAAAGAAAATTATTTTAGAAATTTTTTTAAAAATAATTAGCAATTTATTAATCTCTTTTGGTAAAAAAGCTATCATATTTTTGGGATTTTCATTAAGTCTTAGTAGAGACAAAAATAATAGAGATAAAAATATAGTAAAAATCGTTATAATTTTAGTTAAAATCATTTATAAACGAAGTTATGATTATTCGAATAGAATTATTTTAAATTAGTCAATAAATTGTTTTAAATATTTTAATATACACAATTTTAAAAAATCGTGATTTAAATCGTTAGTTTGAGGCGAGCGTATTCCAGTTATTAATGTGGTTTGTTTAGACGACCCATTAAAACGATTTATTTCAAAGTAATGAAAGTCGGTCAAATTTAAAGGGCAAGAGACTGATATCTACTTTGGTCTAGCCATATTCATTGCATAGAGTACCGAAATTAAGCTGAGCGTACTGTACCCCTTTTGTACCGTACGAACCATACACGTCGTAGCTAAAATCGATCGTTTTGATAGAATTCGATCGTTTTGGTACGCTTCGCAAAAGTAGAAAGTCTGCTAGATGTGCAGTACAGTCGACTCGCTTTAATCCGGATGCTAAATAGCTCCAAAAATATTTATCCGGATTAATATATTCGGTTTATCGGAAAGTATCGAAAATCCTTTCGATTATTAAAAAAAAATCTAATATAATCTTTATTCGATTTATTTATTATTATCTTTCTCATATTAAAATCGATTTTTAGTTTCTGTTGCAGCAAATATTAACAAATTTGTTTAAAGATTTTTTATTTAAAAAAATAAGACAAAAGTTGTAACAAAAGGCCACATATTTTTTCTGTTTATTGTATTTAACTTTTCGACCTTATTTAGATGTTATACATTTAATTACCAGTTAAATTATTTATTAGAATTTAATACATTAATTTTTTTATTACATTTGTATATATAATTAAAAAAATCTATTGATCATTATCAGAGACAACAAAAAATGCGTTTTTTTAAGGTCCGAAAATGCGAAAAAAATGCGTCTAATTTGAGATCTAATAGAGAAATACAATTAGAAATAAAAGAGATCAAATTGAGAATTGATAGTTTTTTCTTAAGAGATCTCTGTAACCTTTTTCGCTAACTTATCTTTACTTTTTCTCTTAATTTAACCTTACTCTTTCTCTTTATTTATTTTTACTTTTTCTTTTAGTTATCTTCACTATTTCTTCTTTAAAACAAACGACTAAATGTTTTAAATATCTTTCTGTTCTTTTGAGATTCTAAAAAGATAAATTTGAGATTCTCTAAGTGATTTCAAATGACCTATAATCAAGAATTTTATTATTTATATTTTATTTATTTTAATCAAATGAGATTTTAATATTAAAATAGTGTCCGTTAAATTTTCAATTCAAAATCAAATAATCAAAATAAATTTTTAATTAAAGGTGTTTTATTTCAGCATTTTCAAGTTTATTTTAAAATTTATAAAAAAGGAAATATTTTTATCAAAGGCAATTTTAAATTTATTTAACAAAAAAAACATCAAATCCAGATTGACAGAAAACAACAGTCCTAGTTTTCATAAAAAGTTGTATCAATCTTAAACTAGCCCTCATTTAATTATTAATTTTTTTAATTAAAAAAAACAAGTCTGATTTAATATAAAGTTTTTATTTTCTAAATTTGTAATTCTAATCAATAAATTCTTCGCTATCTAAAATAAAAAATTATTAAAATGACAAAATATTCATTTAAAGTAAAACAAATTAAAATTACCTAAGTTTTTTTTGGTTAATGTTTCTTTTGTTAATTTTGAAAAATTAGAAAAAAAAATTCAACTAAGTCAAACTTTTATAAAAACATGTCTTTTTATAGTAAAATTTACTATGTTATTTATTTTTCTAGTATTTATTTTTAAGATAGTACGTCATTCTTCTTAGATTCTCATTAAATCTAAAATAAATTTTTCTGTGGATGATCTCTTTGCGTTCTATTTATTTTCGAAAAAAAATTTATTTTGTTTTTTTTTGCGAAAATTTATAAATCTCAATGAAAAAAAAAACAAAATTTTCTTTTTTATATTTTTCTAGTTATTATCCCATGTTTATCAATAGGTTTATTTTCTCTTGCTACATGGGTAGATTGAAATACCTATTTTATTATCACTTAAATCTGAAATAACTTTAACTTTTTCATTTAATTGTCATATTCCGGTTCTGTGCGTTTACCTAAAATTAAATTTTATTACCTTTGACCTAGAAATCACTACAGGCATGTTAAAGTTTTTTGATTTTTTGTTTTTTTTGTTTTTTTTTTGACCGAAAAAATCACTCTGCAAAGCTTTTAAAGCTACTTTTGGCGATAAAAAAAATTTTGGCTACTGCAACAAAATTTGCTGCACCTATTGGCTAAGTCTGCAGAAATTTGTGCAATTTTAATTGCGTATTTAATTTAGGTTTTTTTAATGCTGTGCAAATTTGCAGAAAAAAAAATTTTAATTGCAAAATTGCAAAAATCTATTAATTAGCTGCAAATATGCGCACTTTCAAAAAGAGACTATAATTTAAATATGCAATTAAATTTGCAAAAATTTTTGCAGACTTGGCCAACAGGTGCAGCAAATTTTGATGCTGTAGGCAATAATTTTTTTTATCGCTAAAAGTAGCTTTAAAAGCTTTGCAGAGTGATTTTTTCGGTCAAAAAAAAACAAAAAAAACAAAAAACAAAAAACTTTAACATGCCATCACTACACTAAATCCATATATTATCAATAAATTCCAATCTTTAATGTTTCGATCTTTTTTATCATGTATAAAGATCTGTAAATATAAATTATTATTTCTAACCAAGCTTCTAAATTCGCATTTTCTATTACGAACTCTCGCTTTTTTTACATATGGAAATTTTCCAAATACCTAATGATAATTTTTCATATGTTTTTATTTAAAAAGCTCTAAGTTTTATGTCCGAATGTCGAATAAACCGGACATTTAAATACGGATTAAAAAATCTTTTTAACATTATAGAGAATAAAAGAGAGCTCTAAGCCCGATTATTTTTGTCAGAAAGTCGAATTATCCGGATAAAGGTATATCCGGATAAAAGCGAGTGGACTGTATTTAGAAAAAATAATTAATTTTAATTAGAATACCTGCAACTAGTGTATTAGCTATGTCGAATCTTTTAGTTATATGAATTTCGTTAATATCCAGATACACAGGCCAGAAACTAACATTTGGTTTATTCGAAATTAAAATTCCATCGATATTTAAAAAAAGGTATAATTTGTCTCATATTCTTTTCGATAAATACTTCCATCGTAAATATCTCCGATATTTATTGATTTGAAAAAACTTTAGACTTGATTGGCGACAATTTTTTTTTGAAAATCCGTCTTATTTGCTCTTCTAATGGAATGTAATAAAAAATACTCAAACTTAAAAAAAAGATGATATCTTGAGATTTTATTGCTCGAATTTTTCAAATAATACCGTATTACCTTGCAAAGAAATGCGGCAATTATTACTCGATATTTTTTTTCCATGTTTATTGCCGCATTTAATTTTGAGAATCTCGGTTTTAACTTACAAAAGATATTTCGGATTGCGCTTTTAATGTCTCATTTATTTTTTTAAAAAAAAATTCATTTTTACGTGTTTGAGGCTGCATTTAAATTCGAAATTTTGGATCGAAATGCAATGCATCGCAGTACAAGGTAATACGGTATTTAAAAATTCGAAATTTTCAGAATAAAAAGTGTTGAGGGCCGCGAGTATCGACCACCTGGAAAAAATTGTTTTTTTCAATCAAAAGAATTCTAAACCAAAATTTGGAATTTTTAAAATAAATAGCCAACACTTAATTTTTGTAGTATAAAGGTCATACGGGTGTTTCTATAAATTTTAACAATGAAATATAATTAAATAGTCGAATAACAAACACTATGAGAATTATCTGGGAAAAAAATCAGATTAAAACAAAACCATTTTTTTGTGTAGTTTATTTATTGATTAGCATAGTTCAAAAGACTTCTACTGAGACTATTAAAATTTGTAGGTAATTCTAAATTTGTAGTTAAACTAATAAGCTTTAAAACCATTGTTAAGCAATCTTGAGTCATTTTTTTCCGGTATAAAAAAGTGACAATCAACACATTTTTAATTGTTCGAAAATTTCTTCATCAGTCAGATGATCTTGATTTTTTTTCTCACTTAAAATTTCATTGAATTCATTTAAATTATAATCATCTTTTGTCGGTCATTAAAATATAAATTTTTCCTTAATTTTAATATTCTTATTTTTTATTTATTTGTATTTAATTATTTTTTAAAAAACTAATTTTTTTTACTTTTTTGAATTTTGCCCATGGGGCCGAAATAAATAATAATAATAATAATAATAATAAAAATTAAATAATAAAATTTTTGTAAAGTTGAAATTAAAAGCTAATTTTGTTGTAAAAAATTCAATTTTTTTCCATTTATGAAACATGTACTAAATAAGATAGAGAAGCAAAGCTTTTGATATGCGAGTAACGGGACGTTATTTTGATAATTTTGTAATAATCTTGGCAACTTTTTGAATGAATCTTATTTTGTTATTTAAGGTTATCTTTCAATTTTAAAAATTAAAAAAGCTTAAAAAATTAAAAAAGAAATTAAAAAGCTGTTAAAAATACTATATACTTCTCCTTATCTTTACGGGTACTTTTTCATCGACCTTTTTTTTTGATTCAAGTCGCGACTTGACTTTAAATATTTTCTTTTAAATTCAAGTCATTACTTTTCTTTGCTTCAGTATTTAATTTAAAGTCAAGTCAAAACTTTAATTTAATATTAAAAAAGTAAAGTGTTTTCTTTACCTTTACTTTGCGACTTAGACTTTCGACGAACTCTGTAAATAAGTCTTAAAAAGAAATTCTCTATTAGAAACCTTTTCTTTTAGTTAATTTTATTTTCAATTTTAAAAATTAGTGCTCAAAAATTTACTATTTTTGTGCCAAGAAGTTACATGAAAAAAAATGTGACTTTTATATTTAATAAAAATTTTGAAATCTTTAAAACTGCACGCTTTATTTCAAAGTGTGTCGTATAAAGTTGTCAGCGGAAGGTCTTTGTTCTGGATTAAAATTAAATTAAGCCACGTCAAAATCAGTAAAACCTTTCATAATTCGTAGCCCTTTTTTTAGACATATGGAAGTCACAAAAATTGTAATTTTGTTATATTTTAATAGACTTCACTAAACTCTATCAGGAATTTCATAAGTGGATATTTAATTAATTTTTCTTGAGTACGATTTTTCCTTTCAAAGAGGCGATTTTTAGTCGCTTATAAACAAGGTTTTACGGTAAGGTAAATTTGTAAAAATAAATAGGTAAAATTTTTTTTTTACTAATGATCGGGTATTTTAATTTTGTTTCCAGAATTAAAAAATACATTTTTATTCGCTTTCGAAATAAATTTAATTAACCAAAATTAACGAATTTCGAAAAAGAAATAAAAATGAACAATTTTAGCCCAAAACTTTAATGTAATTAAATTTTTTTACTCTAACTAGTTATTAATTATTTTTACCTGAATATTTTGGAGACATTTTTATCTAATTTAATTATTGGTTGATTACATAATTTCATCTAAAATTCAACTTTATATATTCAATTTCGAACTTTTGACTTATGATAAAAATGAATTGCTATCATTTTAGGATTTATTTTTATTTAGGATTTTATTTATTTTAGGATTTTTAGGAAAAATATCAAAATGTGATTCCATAAAATTAGGATTTTTAAATAATTATTAAATCGAGATTTAATTCCATTATGATTTTTGAAAAAATATCAAAATGTGATTTTATTTTTTTACGATTTATTATAATATGATTAATATAAATTTAGTTCCTTGAAATAAAAAAAAATACAATAATACAAAAATGTTTTTTAATGATAATTTTTTTTTAAATTAAATGCATGATATTATTAAAATTGACTAAATATGAGCATGACCGCAAATATTGTGCTAAGTCGATTGGCTTTCTAATCCATTTGTTTAGCCTATTATGGAAGCCTTCCACATGGTTGTTTGTTCTAGGTCCTATGGTTTTTGCATGGTTCCAGATTTCGGTGTCAAATCCACCTTCAAACCATGTGTCAACAAAGTAAGCGACAAAGTTTTCTAATAATTTACAAATATCAGACTCGTTTAATTCTATTTCTAATGTCAATTGTTCTGAGTTTTCTACATTTTGGCCTCTTCCACGTCCACGCCCTCGACCTCTACCGCGCCCTCTGCCTCTTCCACGCCCTCTAGCACTTGAACTGATTGTCAATAAATTGTTACTTGAGCCGATTGTCAATAAATTACTTGTTAATTTTTCAAAAAGTTTGTTTTTATTTTCCAAAATGATGCCAAAAGCTTCGTCAATTTTGTCGAGTGGAACCATTGAAAGTGTTATAAACGACTTTATAAAAAACTGTATGTCATCATTTGAATTGTAAGCAATTTTTAAACCAATTGTATCAATGCGCAAAATGATATTGACAGCCCATAACTTTAATATTTGGAAAATGAAACTTGAAAGCATTGATTGAAGCTAGTTCAAAATCTGTTACTAAATTTTCAAAGTTTAAAATAATCCCATGTTCATGACATGCCTCTTTTAATAAACTAAGCATTTTTCGGTAAATTCGCTCGGTTTTTTGACCTAATAGAACGTAGACCGACGGAAACATTTGTCCAAATAGCCAACTATGTAAACCATAAGTTTGATAAAAAATTTTAGGAGTCGATTTAAACGTCCCGTCGACGTGGATTTGTTTTGTTTTCTTCAAAATTTCAAGGCCAACAGGTGAACAAAATGCTATGATTCGGTCTTGGTCGTTTGAATCGAATAAAACAAATGGCTTGTTGTCAGTAGTAAGTCCAAATTTGTTATCTAAATCTATGTCTTTGGTACATTTGACTCTTTTTGGCTGATACTTTTCTCGAGCTCTATATGCACGCTGTAAAATTTGATTTTGTTTTAAATTCAAAAATGCGGCTACTTGTTCATGATCAAGTCCTTCACTAACTATATTATTTATTTCATCAACATAAATTTTAGGTTTCGGTGTATCCTCTTCAATACCTCGTTTAATAATAGCTTCTTCAACCAATGCGCATTTTCTCTCTGAATCGTTTAACTTATCGTGAGAATGCTCTATTGCATTTAAACACCCAAGTTCATTCCATGTTGTGACAGATGACGGACAATTGTTGTGTTGACATCTCCAATAAATTGTGTTATTTTTATTAAACTTTTTAAATACAAAAACTTGATCTTCAATTTTGATAGCATCACGGCCTCGCTTTGTTTTTGTTTTTTCATAGGGAATTGTAAAAACCAAATCGTAGTCTAAATCTTCGTCATTTTCTAACAAATCAAAGTTGTCATCAGGTTCGATCACATTATTGGCACTATCATCAGTACTATAACTAGTTGTCGATGATTGTCCAGAAAAATCTGAGTCGTATTCAAAATTCATTTTTTAGTATTTCAAAATAATAAATAATAAAAAATCTCTTTATTTCATATTTCGTTCAAAATTTTTTTTTTAATAAAACAAGTTGTGCTTGTTAAAAATTGCAGTAATTTGTAATTTTTTTTGACTTTATAAATTTTTCTTTTGATAATAAAATCATATTTTTTAAAGTCCTAAAATGATAAAATCACATTTTAATAGAATCATAATCAATAAAAAATCATAATTAAAGTAAAATCCTAAAATGATAATATACCGATAAAAATAAAACAAAAAAAAATTATCATTTTTATAATCGATTATAATTTAAATAATCATTAAAAATGCTTTTTTATAAATTTTGAAACATTTTGTCGCATTTAATGTTAAATTTTTCCTAAAAATTTATTCGGATAAACGAAATTGATTTTTTTCAGATTAAAGAGTAGAAAACCAGTGAATTTTACAAAAAACAGCTTTTTTTCTATAGGTTTTGTTCGGATAAACGAATTTTTCGAATTATCGAAGTTCGGATTAAAGAGGGTTGACTGTACATCTTATTGAGATAAATTTAAAAAAAGAAAAAATACGTCTTACTATTTCAATTAATTTATTAATTAACTTTATACGGGAAAAAACGATTTTTGGAGATTTAAAAACAACCCGGACAAGTAAACCCAAACAAAAGTAGAAAAAAAATTAGAAAATAATAATCATTAAGAAAGTCATCACTAATGCTTCGACTGGCTCATAGTATATTTTCGCTAGCTAAAAAAGTCCCTTTTATTGGCCAGTTTAGAATTGAAAAATATTAGAAAGGCCTAAATTTTGATAAATTAATGCTAAACTAAATCTATTACCGTATCATCTTACAAGGAAGAAAAATGGCTTTATTATTACTTCTCATCGAAAACATAATTAAAAAATTTTTATTAAATTATATTATAATTTTATTGGAAAACAATTTGACTGTTTGAATTTTTCAGTACCTTTTCTATTAGAGTTAAAATCAAAAATTAAATTAGAAATTTAATTATCAACTCAAGATTTTAATTATAGTTTTATCAATTATTTATGTACATCTATTTTTATTCTAATTAATGTAAACTCAAATGCAAAAGTTACTGAAAAAAACTTAAGAGTCAATTAAAATATTTTTCAAAAAAAATAAAAAAAATCGAAAGGATTTGTTCCAATAGTTAAGAACTTGACTCTAACCATTTTTCTTAGAGTTTTAGGGAAGCGGGTAGGCTAGCAAAAAAGGGGTAGGCTAGCTTTTTTTTTAATATTAAAAAAAAAAGTTTCATTAAAAAAAAAAGTTGCCATATGTCAAATCAAATATAAAATGGTTAATTTTTTTGTGTTTTATTTAAAAAATTACATCAAAAACTTCAAAAAACGAGTCGAATCAAAATTAACAGTAAAAAGCTAAAATAAGTTAAAGATTTTCCATCTAGTGATCAATTAAAAACTTAATCATGAGTAAATACGTAATGATTAAATACTAAATCTTAATCATAAGCTTAATAATTTGGTTTTAAAATTTACTTTACTTGTTCGTCAAATTAAACCCAGTTATTTAATTTAGGCAAATCGCGATAAATCGAGCGCCGTTTTCAAAATCGAAATCGATCTATCGCCTGGTGAAATATAGCGATCAATTAACATCGACTCAGATAAAATTGGTTAAGCTTTTTCAAATTTTAAAAAGTTAATTTAGAAGTAAAGTATGTAACGAAGGATAAACAGGATGATACTTAATTA
>NTPY01000058.1:47755-58016 GCA_002922825.1 Brachionus calyciflorus
CCTTTTAGATAAATTAACAGCTTGATAATGGTAACTTCGCTTTACCGAAACGTCGCGAATTGTTAATAAAGTTTTTTCCCTAAAAAAATTTTTTCATTTTTATTTTTTGATTAATTTTTAATCGATTATAATGTTAAAAACAATTATCTTTTACAAAACCAATTAATTTTGCAAAAACAATTATCTTTTTCAAAACCAATTAAGTTATACAAAATCAATTAGTTTTATAATATTTTTACTTTAGTTTTAATTATATTGAGATGAAAAATTGATTATTGATAAGTTAATTTTAATTGATAAAGTAATTTACCAATTCATATGTACCTAAAATTACACATAAAGTGCGTCGACGAACTTATAACACTTTTTTTAAAACATAGCAGAGGTTTTGAAAAATGTTTTTACTGGTCGCCGATGGACTCGGGCCAGTAATTTTTTATTATTCAAAAAGTGGAAAAGACGAAATAATAAATAAAAACGACAACTATTTATAGGCGTTCGCACTACGGAATAGCGTATGATTGGCTACGCCACTGAATTAAATAAAATCTATTATTTACATTTTATTAAATAAAAGTATTAATAAAAAAGAATCAAAATGAATCAAATTATCCAAAATTAAAACCAATTAAGTTATACAATATAGCTTTGGTTTATACTTAGGATTTAAGGATCACCAAATTTTAACTAATTTTTTTGATTTAGTGAACCTAAAAAAAGAGAAAAGAAATTAGATAAAATCAGTAAAAAAAATTTTGGTGTAACAGTTTCCTTAATTCCATTCATAAGTACCCCATAAGTCTTGATGAAAATATATTGTTGGTCAGATGTTTGACGTTTTATACCCAAATTTTATAAAAGGACATTTCTAAAAAATTACAAAAAGAACGACAAATAAACTAAAATAGGTATTTTAGAGATAAAAAGCTGTGTTCTCTGACTTATTTTGGGCGTTTTGACAGGTCTTCGAGTGAATTTATAAAAAAGTGTTTCTTCGAGTGTTTCTCCGGAATTTTGAATATTATTGATCTTTAAATTTAAGAAATATGTTCTGTAATAAGCATTATTGATTAGGCTTCCTTTATTCGAATCATAATCATAAATTTAAAGATGCACTAATATTTAAAATTCTGGAAAACTTTTTTTTTTTTTTGAATTTTATATCTGAGAGCTGATTTTTAATGTCGCGCTTTTAATCGAAATTTAAGTTTTTTAATATTTTTTAATAATTAAATACATTAATCTAAACTAATTTTTAAGGAAGCATCAGCAGTCGAAAAAATTTAGTATTTTTTTAAATACTTTTTTTAATTTTTTTTTCATATTGTTTTTAGGACCGGGCTTTAATCAGAAATTTTAAATATTAACTCCGGGCTTTAATCAGAAATTTTATGTTAAAGATTAAATCTCAGTTTAAGTGCGTTGCTAAAACCTAAAATTACACATAAAGTGCGTCGACGAACTTATAACACTTTTTTTAAAACATGGCAGAGGTCTATGTAGGTGCATGCGCCTCTTATGTTAATTTGGGTTTTAATGCACGCATGGTTCAACAAGGGAATACGGTACCTCAAAAAAAATAAAATTTTTATAAACTATTTTAAAAGAATTTTTTTGAGTACCGGTATGGTACGATACGTTTGGTAAAAACCTTTTAATATAAAATAAAAAATTTTCTTTCGACACCAAAAAAAAATTTTTTTTTTAAACCAAAAATAATTTGTTGATCGAAACAACCCATTATTAAAAAAATATAATTGTACCATATAAATCGAATGAAAAAGATTTTTATGAAAAAAATCTTATTGCACCCAAAAATTGATGCGTCAAATATGTTCTATTAGTATTGATAAAAATGGACTTAAGCTAGGTGGCACTGGATGAATAATTGAGATAGACGAGTCTATATTTGACGCAATTTATAGAACATTGACAAAGTAACGTCGTTGCTAACAGTTTCGATAATGTTTAATTCAATTACACTTTTAGTTCTGGTAACCGTTAGCTGTGCGGCCCAGCATTTCATTAAAGCCAATAAGATTTTTATTGGCTTTCGAAATAAAGAAAAAAAAGATTTTTCATAAACAGTTTTTGAATGGCCACAAGTAGTACACCGCAAAATTAGAAGTTTATTTATTGAATCTTTATTTTTCTTTCTGAGAGATGGAGGCATTTTGACCATTCTTTTTACATCTAATATTTTCACAATTCCTAGATGGAAATACCAAACCTTTTTCTTTCACTTTAAGGAAAAGCTTATATTCCTCAGAGTCGAAGACTGACATTTAGGATTTTTTTAAAATAAAATTAAGAAAAAAATTTTTTAAACTAAAATAAATGGCTTTGCTTTTATAAAATTTGGTAAATCATCATTGCGAGGAACGCAGTCGTGACGAGCTAATTAAGCACACAAGACCGAACGGTTTTGGACTGAATCAATTCTATTGGACGGGAAAGCCAATGAATTTATTGGATAAATTTGAATCAATTCGCGAAATAAAATAATAAATCGAATTGGACATAATCGAATTGAATGAAAAAAAATAAAAAACAATCAATTAGCAAAAGAAATTATTAGTTTTTAAAAAAAAGATTGTTGGCTAATTGATACAAAGAGAATTACCGATTAAGAGAAATTAAATTTTTTTTAAATATAATGTTAAAAATAATTAAGTATCATCCTGTTTATCCTTCGTTACATACTTTACTTCTAAATTAACTTTTTAAAATTTGAAAAAGCTTAACCAATTTTATCTGAGTCGATGTTAATTGATCGCTATATTTCACCAGGCGATAGATCGATTTTGAAAACGGCGCTCGATTTATCGCGATTTGCCTAAATTAAATAACTGGGTTTAATTTGACGAACAAGTAAAGTAAATTTTAAAACCAAATTATTAAGCTTATGATTAAGATTAAGTATTTAATCATTACGTATTTACTCATGATTAAGTTTTTAATTGATCACTAGATGGAAAATCTTTAACTTATTTTAGCTTTTTACTGTTAATTTTGATTCGACTCGTTTTTTGAAGTTTTTGATGTAATTTTTTAAATAAAACACAAAAAAATTAACCATTTTATATTTGATTTGACATATGGCAACTTTTTTTTTTAATGAAACTTTTTTTTTAATATTAAAAAAAAAGTTGCCATACATAAAATGAAACATCTTGAATAATTTTAGTCTGGCTGATTTTTCATGAAGATGATCCTTTTTTGAGACATCTGTGTTATTTATCAATCTAATTATTCAAAAATTTCTTATGTACACTATTTTTTCACAGTTTATCTAATGGCGTTAGTTTGATTAACATAAACTAAAGTAATTTTTTTTATTTGGATGTTTTTTATGGGAAGAGTGAACCTGGACTTGGTTTTTATATGTTCATGTAGACACGTGTGTTTTTATGCGAATATTTAGAGATTTTTTTTTAGTTTTCTAGTTAATTTCTTCGAGTAGCATTTTTAAAAAGATTGTATTAAAATTATCGGTAGTTAAACTGTTGTCGACAATCGACAACTGTTTTAACTTTGGTAATCAAATAAATTTTAATCAATTCATCATAATGTTAAAACAGTTATTTAGAAGAAGATCTCAGGTCCCCTTAATTCAAAAATTTTTTTCGAGTTTTCTTTTTTTAAATTGCATTTAAAATAATTTTTAGTTTTTATCATTGTTAAAATCAATATCAAAATTTGAATTTTGTAAGAAAACTAAATCTCTTTGAAAACAATGGTTTAAAATTAAAAATCCGATAAATAACAAAAACACCCTCGTTTAATAATTGTTTATTCGCAATTAAAACTGATAAAAATTCTGTTGATCTCAAAATAAATCTAGGCCACATTGAATTAAAAAAATTTTCAAATGTTTTTCAGTTTTTTTTTTTAACAACATAATAAAATTTTTTTTTACTTGATTATTATTTGTTCGCTTTACAAAGATGTGTATGACTTAAAATATTTTTTATGATTGTTGCAAAAGAACAACAACAACAAAAAAAAGCATAAAATATAGAAAATTATTTCCAAATATAAAAAAAAATCAAGAAACCTTTGTTTTTAAAACTTGAAATTATAATTTTTTTTAGAGCAACAAAAAAAAAATTTCTATTTCTAAAACTAAAAATGTCAACATCATCACTATATTTGAAAAATATAGTTATCTCATCTGTAAAAAAATTATTTCCTTATGTGCTATAGGTGCATTTAATTATGTTAAATATGAACCTCAATTCAAAATCGATATATCACTCGATTGAATAATTTTTTCCATTAAAAATTCTATTTAATTTATTTCAAAAAAAAAATACCATAGATTTATAATTTAATTTTTTTAATTATTTTTTGTTTTAAATTATTTTTATCTCAGTCAAAAAAAAATGGATGCTATTACTAACCTTTTGCCAATGTGGAAAATCAAAGAATTAAAGGATAAAGTGTAAGATTTTTTTTTATAAAATGAAAAACGAAGTTAAGTATCGCTTGGTTCCGGGGTTCCAAGCCAAGTCGTAGTCTAAGAGTCGAGTTCGCAGTCATTAAGTATCTCGGATGAGTGACTCTGTCTATCGACCCAACGTCCCCCAGTTTTTCATTTAAAAAAATTAATCAAGTTTAATTTATGACCATTTTTTTTAAAGAACAAATGTGGTCATGAATTACACAGAAGTTGAAGTTAAAGTCCGTGAGGCTACGAACGATGACGCATGGGGTCCACATGGTTCTCTAATGCAAGAAATAGCTCAGTATACATTGACGTATGAACATTATTCAGAAGTAATGGGTATGCTATGGAAACGCATGTTTCAAGAGAATAAAGAAAATTGGCGAAATGTTTATAAATCTTTGCTTTTATTGTCACATTTAGTTAAAAATGGCTCGGAAAAATGTGTTACAAGTGCTCGTGAGCATTTGTATGATTTGCGTAGTTTGGAAACATTTGCCTATGTTGATGATAATGGCAAAGATCAAGGTATAAATGTGAGAATAAAAACTAAAGAAATAATCGAGTTAATACAAGATGATGACCGAATAAGAGAAGAGAGAAAAAAAGCGAAAAAAAATCGAGAAAAATTCTCTGGTTATTCGACGTCATCAATGAGTGGTGGTTTTAGTAGTAGTAGTAGTAATAGTGGTAGTCGATCTTATAACGATTTTAGTTCGTATTCATCGAAAAGTACCGATTTGGATGATAAGGATTGGCGTGGTAATACGCCTAGTATAAGCGATAGAATTAGTGATTTAAAATCTAAAGTTAAAGATATTGTTGAAACATCAACTAATTCTGAAATCGATCAATCAAATAATAAAAGTAGTAAACATTCAGACACAATTTATTCGGATTCAGATGAAGAGCATAATTCGAAATATAAAAATGATCCGTTTGCTGATAATCTACCCAAACGATCATCTACTTTTTCTAATAAATTAGACTCGCCAAGTAAATCATCTACTTCTATAAAAAATGTAAGCAAATTAAATTGATTATTTGTCTTTTTTCCTATGTGGATAAATTCTAACCAACTTATGAACGAACAACATTTTGTTGTAAACTACTTCTTAGGCTGTATAAGAAACAGTTTAAACTTAATATTTAAAGGAAAAAAATAAAAGAATATTTTATATTTCACAATGTTTATTTAATAATAAAGGCCGCTTCTAGCCATAAATAATAAAGAAAAGAAAAAACTAGAATAATAATAATTTCTATTTCTTAAAAAATAATAAAGGAAAAATGATAACATGCTTTTTTATAAATATTTAAAGCTTTTATAGTCATGATTTGCTATGCTTTTATCATAAGCAAATCATAACTAACATTTAACAATTAAATTAAGTAACTGATCAGACAAATAGTTGTAACTATTTTGAGAGTTACAACATTTCGTTAGTTTTAGCTTAAATTTATATTTATTAATTCTACTTTAGTTTTAGTAATACAGTCAGACCTCGATGCTGTCAACCTTGATTTTGTCAATATTTAATTTTACTACTATTTAGGTTAAATGAGCAATAGTTTAGCATGTATTTTTGTTTTGATTTTTTATTATTTGTTTTTGTCAACAATTTTTGTTTTAAGCAGACCATTGACAAAATCAAGGTCTGTCTGTATTTAAAATTGATAAAGTATTATTAAGTATTCTATTTCTAAGATGAAACTCTTACTAAATGATTTTATTCAAAGTCGAATTTGTTTCCTAATTAAAAACAGCCGCTTTTGATTGTTGAAGTTCGATTTTAGATTGAATCTCAGCATCTGAGAATCGGTCAAGAAAATTAACATCATTTGAAGAGGGTCTGTACTAGGGTTGTTAAAATTCAAAAAAATTTAGTTTTGGAAAAAAATTTTTTTTTCAAAATTAAATATTCAAAAACAAAATGTAAAAAAGTTATTTTGAATAGTAATTTTGGAAAAGATTTTGAATTCTAGTTTTGAAATTGGAATTTTTCTTTTAAAAATTTCAAAACTATTTTATTTTAGAAATTGAATTTAAAACAAATCAAAACAAATTTTTCTCGATAGTTATCTTCGTTAATAAAATTTTCATATGTAATTTGATTGATTTAGCAAGCCTCAAATCGTTTAACTGTATATTTTTGTCAATATTGTCAATTTATTGTGAAAATATTGATCTAAAACCTTTTATTTATTATCTTTTTTTCATTAATTTAAGATAAATTAAACTTTATACGTAATTTTTTCGTAATTTATTGTTGAGATGTTTAATAAAGTTCAAAAAAACAATTAAATTTACATTAAATTCTTAAATTTTTGAATAAGAATTTAAAAATTACAGTTTTGAATTTCGACTTTTGAAAAACAAATTTTTATTTCAAAAAACGCCTTAAGTTTTGTTTTAAATTATTCAAAAGATTGATTTTGACAAATTTTGAAACAAAAACAAGATATTTTGTAATTTTTTTAAACAAAACCATTTCTCAAAATCAAAATGAAAAATTTTGAAGAATTCCAAATTTTATTTTGAAATTTAACAACCCTAGTCTGTACAATAAATTTAAAAATAACTTTTGAACGGTAAATGATAAACCTATTCTGTAAATTGCTACGAAATTTAACAATTTTGCTACACTTTAAAATACAGGTCTGCAAAAATGTTGCAGATTGCATATAGAATATTTTCCTGTGACGTGCAGATTTTCAAAGATACAGAGGTTTTACAGACTTATGTTTTCAGGTGTAGCAAAATTGTTACATTTTGTACCAATTTACAGAATAGGTTTATCACTTCCTGTTAAAAAGTTATAGTAACTTGAATGAATTGAAATGACGAATTGAAATTTACTGTACAGAGCCATTTAAGGAAATTAGATTGGAACCGAAAACTTAAACATTATTTTGATTTTAAGCTACAATTAAATTTTTGTGAACCGTCTTTATTGTTGTTCCACCAATTAATGTTGTAAATGTTGCAACCATTGGGTGTGAACTTTTTTTTGATTCAATAGCAAAATTGCTATCGATTAGTATAAGTTGCGACATTATTAAAATTAAAAATTTAGCTTTATTATTAAGAATTTTCAGAACAATATTCAAGTTTTTTAGCGCATTTATTTAGCACTAAGTAGTCTGTTTTGTAACAATCGATGTATAAGAAATTATGTCAATTTTATTTTAAAACTATCACTTGTTTCGGCAGATAAATTAAAGTAATCAGACCAATTAGTCTTAATTATATATTTTCAAAATTTTTACATGGGAAGAAAATGGTCATAGCAATAAATTCATATCAGAATCATTTAGCAATAGTTTCATTTTAGAATAAATTCATCAATTTAAATTTGGTAATAAAATCCTAAATTTAAGTTAAAGTCAAAAGAAATTAGGTCTTGTCGGTTATTTAGTCACATGATAGCATCTGATTTAAGCATCTGACCATGAAAAAAATTTTAATTAATAAAAAAATTCAGTTAAATTGACACTTTATTTTCAGTTTTTGTAAATACATTCAAATCGAAGTTGTATCACTGCAAAGTGACAAAACTAAAAAGTGACTTAACTAATTTTTATTTTTTTTTATTTGGGTGAAACTTTATTGCCAAAGATGTTTGGGGACATTTTACAATTTCAGTAATACGTATATTTATGGCCGTATCTTGGTTTTTTATAAATTTGATTGAGACAGTCCTGAAAAAATTTGACTCGATTTTTCTAACATTGTAAAATTTGTGAGAAAAAAGCCTTTCTTTTTAAGACTTTAAAAATCAAATTATATTTTTATAAAATTTTATGTTCCTAAAATTTACAAGGCCTCTTTTTTTACCATTTTTTTTTAAAGGTTAACAAACCAACCACTAAAATAGAGCCTATTAAATTGAAGACAAATTTCGTTCAAAATAAAACAGATAATTCAAAATCAAGTTCAAGTAATACTAACAAATCTACTCCGAGTGTAAAAGCCCAAGATTTATTTAGTTTCGATGCCGAACCAACACAAACAACAACAACAAATAATCAACAACAAGTTTCAAATGATGAATTTGCTGATTTTGGAGATTTTGTAACTCCAGCTTCAACAGCTGCACCAAAAACTGTTCCATTACAAACTCAATCAAATATTGATTTATTCGATTTTGATTCAATTCAACCAGTTAAACAAAATATTGTTACATCTGCTCCAATTCAACCGGTTAAACCTCAAACAGACATCGATAGTTTATTCTCAGTACCATCAAATGAACCAACTGGTCAAGCTGATTTATTCCAAATATTCTCATCGAATCCAGTACCACAACCAACATCAATTTCAAATTCACTTACAATGCCAAATATTTCTACAAATCAATGGAATAACACTCCAGTCCAGTCTACAGTTAAACCCGTTCAAACTCAATTAACTCCCAAGCCACAAACAAATTCAATGTGGGATAGACTCGGTCAATCAGTCGACATTAATTTAGACAATTTAACACCATATTCAAAAGGTTTAACAAACAAAACAAATCAAAACATTCCAATGAAAGATTTAATGAGTCAAAATGTTCAAAGTCCCAAAGTTCTAACAAGTCCACCGATGTCACCGAATTCAAGACCTATTCAAACAAATGTCCCAGTTCAAAATATTCAAAATTCAACACAAGTTAAATCGAATTTGGACTCTTTATTTGATTTTTAAAATTGATTTCGAACCGCTTTTGGGTTTATTTGTGTACATTAGAAGAAACAAAGAAAAAAAAAAAGAATTTTCGATTAATTTTTATTGGGGTTATGTGCCTGTCTTTTTGTAACTGGTACATTCCAAAAATGTTTTTTTTTATATTTTATTTATTTTTTATTAAAGATACTAAATTGAGAAAAAAGTTTTTATTTTTCTTTAGAGGGCTAAGAAAATAGAATTTGTTTAAAAAAGTGTTTTAAATTTTTTTATATATATATTTTTTTTCGGAATAATTTCAATTTTCTTCTTTTTTTTATTTATCAAGAATTTTATTATTTTTCATTTTTATTTAATAAAAATAATTTGAAAAAATAATCTTCATTTTATGAATGTAAAGAATTTTTTATGTGTTGAATTGATTGATTGTGAGACTCAGTGCTAATTTTGCTCATTTTTTGCTCAAAAAAATAAAAAGATTTAAATAGGCAATTACTTGCACAATGAGTCCTTTAATCGCTTGCAATTTAAAAACTTTTTTTTTAAATTAAAAGTAAAGAGGATTTATTTAGAATCCGTGCTAACTCACACCAACAATTAAAAAAGAAATTACTGAAAAATTAGGGTTGTTAATTGAAATAGATTTTGAAGTTTGAAAATTTCAAGTAAAAAAATCAGAGGTTTGAAGTTAGGTTAAAATGATGTTTTTTGAAGTTTAAAACCGTTTGGACACAACTTCAAACTTTTGATTTTTTGACTTGAAATTTTCAAACTACAAAATCTATGAAAAATGAGGCAAGAAGTGGTCTCATTTGAAAAGCTATTAGTGGTCAAAAGACTTTTTTTTTCTCTACAGTAAATTTCAATTGGTCATTTCAGTTCTTTCAAATTGCTTTAACTTTTGAATGGGAAATGATGAAAGAAATCATTCTGTAATTTTGGGTTAACTGAAGTTTTTGATTAATTCGCTCAATTCAAAATTCTAAAATTTTTATGCAATTTAAAATTTAATTTTTTTTTTCAAATACATGTACTCGATTTTTTTATAATACCGTATTACCTTGCAAAGAAATGCGGCAATTAAATTCGAAATTTCGAGTTTTGCCATACGCATTAAACATGTAAAAATGCATTATTTTTTTAAA
>NTPY01000058.1:58257-71021 GCA_002922825.1 Brachionus calyciflorus
TTTGAATTGCACTTTTAATGCCGCATTTATTTAAAAAAAAAAAAGAAGATTTTTACGTGTTTGAAGCTGCATTTAAATTCGAAATTTTGGATCGTAATGCAATTCATCGCAGTACAAGGTCATACGGTAAAATAATTTTGTCTTATAGTTTTGAATTAATAAAGGTTCTTTTAACACTCAAAGGACGGACAGGTTTATAAAACTCTTTTTGCTCTGTTTTTCATAATTTTCACGGTAAAATTTAAATTTTCAGTTTTGATATTTATAATAATTATTTAGATTAGTAAAAAAAATAGAAAAAATTATTTAATCTTGAAAAATATTAAAATTTTACGGAGAAAAAAAACCGTAAAGGACTGACGGGTTTATAAAACCCGTTCTTTAAAATTTCTTGAATTAAAATTGAAAAAAAATTGAAAATCCCCCAAGATATGTCATTACAGAAGTATATTTAATCTAAATTTATTAATATTAAACCAAAAAATTCTCCTAATAAAAATTTTCTAAACGTAATTTTGTTCCAAAAGGCTTTATTCCAAATAGAAAAGGTTTTTGGTATCAGTTCGTTTTATTGAGTGCAGGGTGATATTTATTTAATTAATTTACATTTAATTTATTTAAAATTAAACATTATCAAAGTAAAAAATTGAAGTTTCCAAATAAATTTAATGCTTTTAGGATGAGTATACTCAAGAAAAGACGAAAAAGATGAATTTTTTATTCTTTGGAACACGAACTCCATAGGAATAGAGCCTTTGTACAAAAAATAAACATTAATGGAACAATTAAAGTTAATTTGAGAAAAGAAGAACAATTAGGACTGAAAAAATTTAGCCTTAGCTAAAATTCTAGCTATTTTCTGTCTCTAAAAATGGGTCTAATTTTGAGTTTTTTTTATAGTTTTTATTATAAACAGTATACTATTACCTATTTAAATTAGTGAAAATTGATATTTTATTCAAAATCTTATAAAAGAAAGTTAAAATTTATGTTTAATTTTGAATAAATTAATAAAGAAAATTCGGTTTTGGCTTTAATGTTTTTTATGACTGGTTTTTAATATGTCGGTTTTTATAAACCCGTCCGTCCTTAAAGTTTCAAAAAAAGTAACTACCTCCTATGTGTCACTTTCGTATAAATTATATTAGCTAGATCCCTTATTTAAATGCTGGATGTCCTCACATGTAATGAACTTAAAAAAATTAATTTTTTTATACCGATGAAAAGCTAATAAAATGGTCTCTTAAAAGTTGTATCAATGATTTTTTATCATTTTTTGTTCAAAAGTCATATCTAAAAATCTTTAAAATTAAACCTTTTTTTTTAAAAATGAAAATTTGGACTTTTTTTCATATAACTTTT
This sequence comes from Brachionus calyciflorus, assembly GCA_002922825.1. Lineage (NCBI taxonomy): Eukaryota > Metazoa > Rotifera > Eurotatoria > Ploima > Brachionidae > Brachionus > Brachionus calyciflorus. The sequence goes on from NTPY01000058.1 coordinate 59,620, forward strand.
GAAAGCAACAAGATATTTCAACCAAATTTTGGTCTTTATCTCAGAATATGTTTTTCGTTATAAAAAACTCGCAACGAAAAAAATTTTTTGTTCTACACACATTCAATTTAAAGGTTATTTCTTTAAACAAACGTATAAGACTTCAAAAGATTCGGATTTACCGAAAATATTTTATCAATGAAAACATAAAAGCGAAAACCTTTATGACCTAAACTGAAAATCTGATTAAAACCAAAAAATTAAATTCAGGAAAGTTTACAATATTGAAAAGCATTTCAACTTTTGTTAAAAGTTTAATCAAAAATGTCAAAATCTTCTTTTTTGCTTGTTGCTAAATGTTAATAAAATTTAAATCTTTTAGATTAGTTTTGAGGAAATATCAGCGAAAAAGTAGATATTTAAAATAAAAATAGAAAGATAGTTAAACAGATTTTAAAAAATCTTTCGATTGACTTTAATTTTAGAAGTATAAATTCAAAATATTTAGAGAAAAAGACCAAAAATGATTCTTCAAAAAATAATATTAATTCTTTTTCTAAAATTCGGATGCTATCTAAGTTCATCTAAATTCCGTACTGAATTTGTTAAAATGCGGGACGGCAAAAATATGGCAATAGATATTTACGGAATTGATATTAATGAAAAATTGCCAGTTATTTTGGAAATGACTCCATACGGAAGAACTACAGATAATACATTCCGGTATGAGGCTGAGTTCTGGTATCAGAATGGTTATATTTTTGCAGTTGCAGATACTAGAGGAAGTGGTGATTCAGAAGGTGAATTTCAATTTTATGCAAGTGATGGACAAGATGGATATGATTTAATCGATTGGATCGGAAAACAATCGTGGTCAAATGGAAAAGTTGGAATGAGAGGCTCATCTTATTCAGGTACAAATCAATGGTTTATCGCAGCTAAAAAACCAAAAAATCTTTTATGTATTAATCCAAGCGCTACAAGGGGAAAACCATTTGATAATCCGCCTTTTAGTAAATCTTTCGCTTTAGAATATGTTTTGAATTGGGTGGGTAAGCATGCTAATTTAGCCAACAATTCAATTGATTGGATAAATTCGGACCCTCTTGATTGGCTTAAGCATCGTCCCTTATACACCCTAGATGAATATGCTACTGGGAGAACCCTCCCGTTATACAGAGAGTTCCTTCTTCACCAAACCTTAGACTCATACTGGGAAAAAATAATTCTTAAACCTGAGAATTTTTCTCAAATAGATATCCCAAGTTTAATGTTTACCGGTTGGTTTGATTTTATGATGCACGGAAGTATTATGCACTTTAAAAATATAGTTAAATATAGCCCTAGAAAAAGCAATCATTTTATGGTAATCGGCCCTTACTCACATCTAAATGCCGCTGATGGAGGAATAGATTATTTAACGGGCCAACCAATTAAAACTTTAGGCGATTTAGTTATAGATGATAATGCGTTTTTACCAGCTTTGAATATGACAAGAGAATTTTACGAGTGGTGTCTAAAAGATGGACCCAAACCAAATTGGCAACCTTTAAAAGCTTACATAACAGGGAAAAATCAATGGCAACAAAGTTCTTTTTTTCATACAGATAATTTAGAAAATAAATATCTTTATTTGAAAAGCAGAAATGGAGCGAATTCTATAAAAGGTGATGGTGAGCTTGATTTGGAACAACCTTTTAATGGACATGATAGTTATGAATATAATCCAGATAAACCAGTTTTGAGTTATTTGTCAAAAAATGTCCAGAATCCAGTTGATATGAATTTTTATTTAAACAGAACTGATTTTTTAGTTTATACTAGTCGTACAATTAAAAATCCTTTTAATATTTTTGGTGAAGTAAAACTTGAATTGACTTTTTCAGCAAATGTAAAAGATACAGATTTTGTAGCTTTTTTGATGGATGTTGACGAAAAAGGTCATTCTATTAAGTTAGGTTCAATGAGTAGCTTTCAAATGAGAACTAGATATAGATATGGATTTGATAAACAAGTCTTAATGGAGCCGAACAAAATTTACAACTTGACAATTGAAATGCATGAGATGGGGCATACATTTTTACCTGGTCATAAGGTGAGACTTGCTATAACAAGCAGCTTTTATCCAGTTATTAGTGCAAATTTGAATACAGGTGAAGATATAGCATATGATATGGGCCCAGCGATAAAAAGTAATCAGAAAATTTACTTTGGATCGCCATTAAATGGAATTACTTCTCGACTTCACTTTAAAAGCGATGATTTAAAAGCAAATTGTTTTTGAGATGAAAATTTTTTCAAATTTTATCGTTTTTTAAATACCAAATAATAAATATTATAAATTTATATTTTTAGTACCAAAGCCACGTTTTTTTTTGGAAATTAACATTTAAATTTTTTTAAATAATTTGTTTACAAGTCTCATAAACGAACAAGCCACGAGTTAAACTCTTGCCAGGACTTGTGACTTGAACATAACCCTTTTAAAAACCAGAGTCAGAAAATTAATTAAAAAGTAACAAAAAAATTATTTATTGTCAGAAAAAAAAGAAAAAATATTTGAAATCATGGAATTATTGCAATAAACAAGAAGGTGAAGACAAATTATGCGTTTCTTATACAGTCTGACAACGATTCTGTCAGCCTTGATTTTGTCAATATTTAATTTTACTACTATTTAGGTTTGATGAGCAATGGTTTATATTTTTGTTTTGTTTTTGTCAACGATTTTCGTGTTACGCAGACCATTGACAAAATCAAGGTCTGACTGTAATATTTTTTAAATTGATTGAATTTTCGCTAAAGTAAAGGATTAACGATTATAATTTCCATTAAAAATTTCTAGTTTTTTACTTTTAAAAACAAAACCTCATTTTTTTAAGAAAACTTTTATTCCTTAATTAGAAATGACAACTTTGTTCGTCGAAACTTCGGAGCTTTATAAAATAATTTATCAGAAAAAAGAACTTGATATAAATTCGAAAATTTCCAAAATTGTAAAATCCCCCTTTTTTGAAGCTGAAAGGTATGTTGCTTTCTATTAAAAAAGGAAAAAATCAGAAAACGGCTTTTTATTTACTCAATTGATGCGAGTAAATCATTTAACAAAGTTAACAGGGTTAAGCTATGGAAAGAGTTAGCCCACATATTATAATCAGTCTAATCAATTATTTCAGAGATTTTTTTTATACGATTGTTTTAAAATATAGTGAATACTCAAGAGAATTTAATATTAAAGCTGATGTGTCACGCTAAAGTGTGACTATTCAAATTTGAATTGTAAAAATTAAAAAAGATATTAATTTTATTTCAGTTTGCAATTTGACTATTTATTTATGTAATAAAAATGTTTAAAAATCAAACTAATTTTAAAAAGATGCCAGTCTTCATCCATGACAGATGTTAAGCAAGGGGATAAGTCTTCGCAAAAATTCTTGTCTATTTAAGTCGAAGAACTTTTAAATAAAATTAGCTTTGAAGTCTAATATAAAAATAGACGTAAAAGCCTATGCAGAAAATTTAGTAATTTAGTAAAAGAAAGTAAAGTAAATGAGGCAGCTCTAATTCTGATTGACTAAATCAGATTTCAGTTAAAATTCAGATGATTAATTCACTATAAATAGAAAACACAGAACTTTCAAAAACAACTTTTTTAAGAAACTAGTGGAAGGAGTGATAAAATGTATGAACTTCTTAACATACGACAATGAGTTATACAATTGATGAACAACAGAAATTATTATAAACATAAATTATAAATCGATATGAAATTGAAAATTTTAAAATTTATTTTTTCTTTTTTTAATTTGTATTTAATTTGAATTCTTTTTGTTTAATGTCTTTTTTATAATTTGCAGTATTTGCTTTAAATAGCGATACTCATTAAGTTGTCGAATCTTTGCCTTAGCTTTAAATAAATTACATCGTTAAAAAAACATTTAATTTCTTCGTAACTAATTCGGTAGTTAAGAATTAAAAATTTGGATTCTAATATTTTTACCTACGTTTTACTTTTTGTTGAATTTAACTGACGTGATTCGATAAATTCTATCAGCTAGTTTTTTTCTAAATCTTTTATTTTATTCGGAATGTTTCTTGTCGAAAATTCTCTAATTTTTGAAAATTTAGTAGCTTAATTTTTCAAAAATTGACAACAATCCACTAAAAGAACTCATTTTTATTCCACTTAAATCATTGCTGATCAAAAAGCATTCAAAACGGCTTGAATTATTTATATTTATCATTACAAAATTTTTCACACTAATCTTGTCTGAGAATTTAATTGACAAAAATTGAGATCAAAAACTATAAATTTTTAAAAATTAAGTTACAAATAAAAATGAAATTAATGATTTTTCAATTTTAATAGCTTATTAAATTAATGACATTAAAAAATTTTAATTTTAGGTATAATACTTAATTTTCTTTTTTTTGGACTGTTCAATTTTGTGACCAGCTAGTTTTTTTATAAGCTTGTTACCAAAAAACATTACTTATCAGCACTTTAGCTGATTCGAAGAAATAAGTAAATCTTGCATATGGCAAGATTTTTTTTCTATTTTAAGTTTTCAAAATTTTTTAATTGCGTAATTTTATTTTTTTACAATTCATTCTCATGTTAAATTTTGAAATATAATTACCCAATTTTTTTAAAAAAATTAAAATAGAAAAAAAATCTTGCCATATTCTTTTCATATATTTAAGAAGCTAGAATCTTCGATATGCTGGCAACTATATTCTTGAATGCTTATCAGGAATCTTATCTCTGATGAAAAGCACATACGATTCATTTCTCAGCACGAGACCATTCATATAAAAAGATGTTAGATTCATTAGATCTTTCGATCGGTCCAACACTTATATTTAATAAATATTATTTATACAATTGTATATTATATTAACCGATAGCAAGCTTTCCTGCTAAGCGGTCATATGGGATAAAAATATTTCAATAATTAAATTATATACGGGGTTTTTTAAGGATCAATTAGTCACTTTTTTTAACCTTTTCTGTTGATCGTTTTTCAAAATAATTTTTTTCTTAAATCATAACTTTAAATATTGGTAAGGTTCAGCAAGGGACAAAATTAATTTGTCAACAATTGAATTGTCAACAGTATAATTTGTCAACAAATAAAATATCAATCGATAAAACTATCAATAATTTTATTTTTTCAATAGTAAAATTTTTCAACATTATATTTTATTTTTTATTTTTTTAAAAATTATTGAGTAAAATCTGTCAAATTAATTAACTAAAAGATCAGTAGAGAATATTTTGTCAACTTTTTTTTTGCAAGTTACTACTAATTACCTTTTAAATCAGGATATAGATAAGTTGCAAGATATTCTTAGGTTATTTCCTCTAATTAAGTCTTTAAACTTTTCAATGTACCACATACCTTTTGCTTCTTGCCAAGTTTTGTTTTGTCATGCTTCAAAAAATTTTACAAACTCATTAAAAAACACTTCTTGAAAAAAATCCAAACCAAATTTTAAACTAAAAATGCCTAAACTGACATAAATTTCGAAGATGAGAGATGCATTGATTATATTTCAACCATTGACCAACAACCATTTTTTCGATTCGACAATAAACATCCAACTAATCGAATAGTTATATTTATATCAGATATCGATTAATCAATTTTAGCAAATTCAGAGCGGATTCATGGAGATGATAAATTTGAAGCATCTCCAGACTTATTTTATCAACTTTATATCCTACACGGTTATGTTTATAACAAATGTTTCCCGCCGCTTATGTTCTGCTCAAACGAAAAGATTATGAAACCTATTGCGAACTAAAAAATTTTTTAAAAGAATTAGCTTCAAAAAAAACATTAAGATAAACCCGAAAATAATAATGACAGATTTCGAGCTAGCATTTCATTTTCCTAATGCTGAGCATTTGCATTTCAACTGGCCATTGAATGCAAACCTGAAGATTTTGACGTCCAACTAATAATCGATTATTTCAAAAGAACATGGATAAAAGGCTTTTTTGATCGTAGCCTATGGAATCATTATGAAAGTGAGTCTATTCGAACAAATGATCATGTCGAATCTTATAATTAAAAATTAAACTAGTTTATTATCGCTAAAAAGCCAAACATATTCAAAGGAAAAATTTATGGAGTTTATACAATCGGCAAAAAATTTTATTCATCTAAAAGTCGAATTTGCCAAAAAAAAATCCATTTAGTAAAGGATGGCGTTTCTTTTGAGATTTAAGCCTAAGATGTTACCCCCTGATTACAAAGTCAAAAATTGGGAAAATTTTTTATTTTCTGGAGTTATTTTTATTTTCAAAATATCTTTTTTGTAATATTGGGGTAAAGATAATTTTTTATCAGTTTTAGGAAGATAACTTATTATTCACAGAAAATCTTGATTTCTTTAAACTAAAAATTAAAGAAAAATTATTTTTTACAAGGAACTGGATATTTTGGCTAGGGGTATCATTTTCACTTATATTATTATCATCTGACTCATCTTGGCATTTCATCATATATCTTTTGATTGTTCTCTTCAAGTTCTCATAAAATATATAACTGACGCTATATGGCTACAACATCCCATTGTTCTTTTTCCTACTTTACAGCTACAAATCCAAGAAATATCGGATATTTTCCCGGTATTTGGAGAAAACATAACAAAAACTTTATATTTTTCGCTATTACAATGTCGCGATTGTATTTTAGTGAAAATAATATTTTTATCTTCCTCGTCAAATAGCTGATTGCATGTATAAAATCCATAATCTCCTTCTGTATTCAAATGATCAGCTAAATATTCATAATATTGTTCTAATTGATAGTTTCCAAAAGTAATATGCTTTCTAATTTGATCCAAAATTAGTTTTGGAAAGCCTAGGTCTTTGCAATTTTTGTAAAAATGTACAAACTACTTCTAATATCTAAATATCGATTTAAATTATTCTTTGTATTTAGTTTACTTTTCATCTATTCAGCCATTTCTTCTAAATCATTTTTATCAGATATTTTATCTGAAAAAAAGCAATCAATTAAACTAGCTGCAATTCTGTAATCATCGAATCATCGATTTAATGAGGAATCATTTTATTCTGAGTTTGATCTAGAGCTTAACTGCTGCTTAAATATACCATTCACAACTTCAACTACATAACGACATTTAGTCACAAGACGATTTTGATTAGCTTCTTCACTGCTAAATTGGTTTTTATCTTTTATGCTTATAAAAATAAATAAAAAAATCCTTAGTTTATTTATGTTATAGTTTAAGGGATAAAGTACTAAAACCAATATTTATAATACACTTAAGGCTTTATAACTTTTTAAAAATTCAAAAGATAAAAGAAAAATTTTTGCATGTTGGAATCCTTGCATTTAACTGATATTTTGATTTTAGCTCAGAGATGCAGTCGAAAAATCCTCTGTCTAAAATCGAAAGATCATCTTTTCAAAAGATTTTTTAGATCATTATCTTTTTGCAATATTTCTAAAAACATAGATGCATCATTATCCACCGCATAAAAAGTCCGTACACATCTATTATCTTACCATCATTATTATGCAGCATTTATGACAAAAGGTTTAATGAAATGCCTTTTTTTAAGTCCAGAATAAAGCTTTCGTTGAACGAAATTAATAGAATTTTTTTGACAATAACAATATGTATCATCAGCAACAATTGCAAATTGTTGTTCACTCAGATCAAATAGTTTCTTTATAATTTCAGTATTTTGTTCAAGCCATTCATCTCTAGTAAAACTTCGAGCGCCTAAAAAGTTACGGACAAAAACTTTGACCATGGACTTTCTTACTTGAATGCAACTATTACTAATCTTTTGTCTATTTTCAATACCGAAATAATCTGCAATCATGTTTTGGGTTAACCCTGTCTTAAGCCAAAATAAATATTTTGTTAATGCTTGTTATTTTGTTCGACATTCAGAATTAATTAAAGAATTTAACTCATTTGAAATGAAAAATAATTCTTCTTTAGAAAAACCGTTCACTTTTAAACATTGATCATCTTCTAAAATTGAAAAATCATAAAACTGGTTGAAAATACTCACACGCCTTTCTTCAAGCTTTCTGAAATTCTCGAAAAGCTTCTCAATTTTTTCATTAGAAATATCAATTGAGTCATCAACAATGGGAATTTCCGAAATAAAATTGTCTTTCACAAAATAATTTTGGTTTAGATGATTACTACATATGCGAGCACCTATCGGAACCAGTATATTAGCACGTATATAGACATCAGCAATTGACTGAATCGGCAATACCATTAAAGACTTAGCTACAGATTTTTGTCGACAAATAAAGCACAAAGCATGAGATGCATATCCTCTCTGTGTGTTTAACTTACTATTAGATATATTTTCAGATACGGCTCCATAATCGCTGGATAAACTCATTTCGGAATTTGATGACTCGCTTGTATCTAAATAGTCTTCTGTAGATGTATATAATGAGGAATAGTATTCATTAAAATAAGCATTAGAACCACATGGATTTATTGCATTTGAATTTACGCGTTCATTTTCATTATCAATCACCATTTCGTTATTAGATTGAACATTATTAGATTGAAGTTCATTTGGAATTGTATTATTATTTTTTTCATTTTAATAAAAAATGTGGTCTTTTTTACATATTTTGTCATTTTTATAAAAAACTACACCGAAAAATGCGGTTAATTCTCGGGCTTGATTATCGTCTGATATCTCTCTCAAGTTTTTTTTAACCAATTTTATCTCCTCTTCGTGAACAAAAATTACAAAAACGATTTTTTAAATATTCCAAAGTCATATTTAAAAATATTTAATTCGAAATATTATTTAAATTAAATTTTAGTTAAAAAGTTGGCTATTTAGATTACAAAAAGATTTTTCTCTTTTTATATTATTTCTTAAAGACTTAGTTATTGCGTATTTTAAAGTGAATATTTTTTTCTACTAGAAAATTTATTTGGGAGAGACTAGCTAAAAAAATCTATCCTCTGAAAGTAATAACTATTGTTTAAATAGTCTGAATAAAATTTAAAACAAAAGACCATATTAAATGAATATTCATTGAATATTGTTATGTAGATACTTCTCTCACAAAATAAAATCTTAGTTAGGAGATAAAGCAATAAAATCCCTATAAATTGATATATTATAGACTATTTTTGGAAAATTTTAGAATCTCAAAGAGAAAGGCGAAATTTCAATCGAGATACGGCACGGTCCTTACTATTTCAAAAGAAATTAAACAAATTTCATAATTACGAGATCAATTCGAGTCTAATTCGATTAATTTCAATGATTATTTTGAAGCTATCTCGCACAATATATATCTCCCTTGGGTATATAATAGTACAAATGAGCCTATTGTCGAGTCAAATGAGCATTTAGTTGAGTTGGTATCTAATTCAGAAAATTAAACTCCAAATGAAAAAAATCTTTTGATAATAAAAAAAAAAGTAAACGATTTAGCTTTTTAAACCAACAAAAACTACCAAAATCGATGTTTATACAAAATTCAGAAATGCTAAACGACAACCAAATTTTCTATTCACTTCAACAATTAAAATATCAATTTAATGATATCAAAATTTTAGACCCATTTCCGATTAAAGATGATCGTTTTTGCTTAAAAGATATACCTAGAAGTATTTATTTTGCTAATATAAACCTTCACTGGCTTTTACTTACAAATATTAATCCACAATTTGATGGCTGGATTATATATGATAGTCTCAATAACGAGTCATACGTAACCCAACTACGCTCTATATTCAAAAAGATAAAACAAGCATCAAAAATATCGGTTAGATTTATCGTTAATTAAGCAGGCGTCGTAAATCAATTGGGAAATAAAGATTGTTGTCTCTTCACCATAGCTTATGCTATAGATTTGTGCCGAAATGTCGATCCAACTACTGTCAAATATTCTCAAGATGAGATGCGTGCTCACTTTAATACTTGTTTAAATAGTAAGTACTTAATCAATTTCCCTTCTATTCCTGTAAACCATAAACCAAAAATAGGACTTTAAAATTAAATATAAAAAGTAGTTTTTTTTTTGTTGACAAAATAAACTTTTTAATAAATAAAAATGTTGATAAAATATACTTATTTTTTTTTTAAATAAAAATGTTGATAAATTGTACTGTTGATTTCTTTTTCTATTGAGTAATTAATTTTTTAATAAAAAATTGATAATTTATTTGTTGACAAATCAATTGTTGACAAAATATAGTCGGCCTCAGCAAGTCATAAACTGTAGTATGTCAAATTTGTTTTTATTAGTCTTAATTTTTTACAATAAATAATTTATAAAACTAATAGGAAAAAAATATCTTGATATATTTATTGAATAAAAATATAAATTAAAAAATAATAAAAATATAATAATAAAAAATGTTTAAATAAAATTTTCTAAGTCAAAGTTAATGTAGAAAACCAAGTTTGATAATATGTCAAGGGTCTTATGATTCCCCCCCCCCCCGCCAAATCTCCGTTGATATAAGTTTGTGAAAGCGAAGCACTTTTTTCTTCCCGAAAAGAGATCTCTTGAAATAAAATTGTATCATCAATATTTTCGAATTCTTTTATAGGTTTATGATTTTGTTCTTTAGCTTGTCCTTCCAAATGGGTTAATTTGAGCTTCATAGATTTAATTTTTCCTAAAAAATCTTTATCTTCGTATTTTCGTTTTCTTTCTTCTTGTTGACTTAAATATGTTGTTTTTTCAGTAATATTTTTATTTTCTAAAATAATGCCATAGCTTTTAAAAGTGTTGAGATGATTATCATCTTCACAAAAATAATTTTTTCTCATTTCTATTGATTTTTGAATAAAATTGAATGCTTTATTTTTTTCGCCGAGATCAAAATATGTTATTCCAATGTTATTCAATGTATTTGCCAAGTCTGGATGATCAATATTACCATAAAGTTTTTTTTTCAATTTGTACGATTTTTTATAATATCTTAAGGCTTCCTCGTGTTTTCTTAAATATGAGAATGTAACGCCAATATTGTTTAATGTATTTGCTAAATCAGGATGACATTTATTATGATAAAGCCTTTGTTTCATTCTATACGATTTTTCATAAAATTCCAAAGCTTTTTCGAATTGAAGTAAATCCGAAAATGTAATACCAATGTTATTCAATGTATTTGCAATATCAGGATGATCAATATGACCATATATTCTTTTCTTCATTTCAAGAGAATCTACAAAAAAATTTAATGCTTTATCAGTCAAGCCCTTATTTGCAAATAAAATTCCAATGTTATTCAATGTATTTGCCAAGTCTGGATGATCAATATTACCATAAAGTTTTTTTTTTGTTTGAATTGATATATTAATATATTCAAAAGCTTTTTGATTTTCACCCAAATCAAAAAAAGACATTCCGATATTAAACAGAGTATTTGTTAAA
>NTPY01000058.1:71081-102038 GCA_002922825.1 Brachionus calyciflorus
ATCTCCATTGCTAAATATTTGAGTAGGCCATGAACTATTTTTTTCCTGAACCGAGAGCTCTTGAAATAAAGCTTTATCATCATTACTTTTAATTTTGATATTATCAAATGTTTCTTTTTCATCTTTTATTACCTTTTCTTGTACATAATGATTCGAGTCTATTGATTTATGATTTTGTTCTTCAGCTTGTCTTTGCGGATTTGTTAATCTGAATAATCATCCTTAGATTGTTCTACAATATATTCTCTTATTTTTTTTGATTCTCCTCCCATTTATTCTTTATGTAAATTTCATCAAACTTTAAAAAAACGATCTCAATTTGTTTCAAATTTTTTTTAAAATTTATAAAAAAAAAGATCTAAGATTTTTAAGAACTAACAATTTTGCTAAAGTAAATTTAATTGTTTTTTTTTTATTAATTTAATTTAGTTTTCTAATTTTAAGTAGACTAAAGCCAGTTAGATAAATTTTGTTTAATTTATTTTAGTCGACTACACTAATTTAGCTTAATTTGGTCTATCACCTTAAGTTATTATGAATTTATAATTACATGAAAAAAAATATTTAAAAAAATTCACAACACATATTGAAGAATTATAAATTTAAGATAACTATTATTGTCTTCTTTTTATAATTCTAGATGTTTGTGGCATAAGCTTATATCCGAAAATATCCTACAAACTTTTAACTATACTGTAAAACCTTGCTTATAAGCGACTAAAAATCGCCTCTTTGAAAGAAAAAATCGAACTTTAAACAAATTAATTAAAATTTTTATCATGACATTCCCGGTAGAGTTTAGTGTGGTCTATAATAATATCACAAAATTAAAATTTTTCTAATGACTATTCTTCTGAAAAATGGGGTGTCTGGGGGTGCGCTTATAAACAAGGTTTTACGGTATAATTATACGAGATTTTTATAAATACCATTATGTAAGCATGGAGATTTCTAAAAAGTTTACTAGAAATATAATTATTTTTATTATTTTCTCAACAAAATAAGGCTCAAATATCACCCGAAAATCTAAATTTTTTTAGAGAATTTTGATTTTGCTTTTTTGAACAGATAATAGAAAAAAAAAATTTTTTTTATCATCCTTATTCGATAAAAGATTTTTAGCTCACAAAATTATGTTTTGTTTTTAATTAAAAATATTTATCTTTTGAGTTAGACGAGATTGAGGCAGACTTTATTTTTTTATTTATTTAATGAAATTGCGTGATTAAATTTTAAAATTTTATCTTAAGATTTAGAAAATTTAAAATAAAAGTAAAAAAGTTGCCTTACGTCAACCTAACTTACAAATTAAAAATTTAATATATTTTTGAATTATTAACATATAGATTAGAATTGGAAATTGACTATTAATTAATTGCTATTGTAAATTTAAAAAAGAACTTATCACTTATTTAGTGAATCACGGCAGGCCTGTTTAAGTAAAAATCCTACTACTAAAAAAGCATTTGCAGTAACAGTAGAATTTGTAATTTTAATACTATTACCTAAAAATTAATTGAATGATTAATTTAATGCATTAAAAACACAAATTAATCATAATACCATAAGCAGTAATTTATCTTAGTTTTTTCAAAAAATTTCAAAAATAAATTTCGAAAAAAATGAAGGTCAATCAAACTGTTCAAATCATAACATTTTTTAAATTAGGCTCTTGCTATAGTTTTCATATCAATCAAAAAATGTGAAGAGAATTTTTAATATATTAAATGAGATCGCTAAAATAAAGAAACATTTGGAGAATTAACTTTTTTAGAAAATAGTAAATATTGGTTAATTAAAACTTTTTTATAAGAAAGGTAAAGGCGGATGCACCATAAAGTCGAATATTTTTATCTATAGAATTTAAGCTCATGAATGAATTTTTTAAGTAAAAACAAGCAAATGGACGTAATTTACTAAATAAATTTAAAAGACAAATTAAATAAATCTTAACCATTTCTAATATTTATCAATAAAAAAAAGCAAAAAACACTTAAGTAAAAAGATCTATAGAAAGTTTCTTAAATTATTTCTCTACATTTTGATATCATAGAAAAAAAGTTTGATAGGATCTAGGACCCAGTCATCCAGGTTCAAGACAAACAATTCGCTGAAATCTAATTTTTTCCACAACTTTATCTGAAAAATAGAAAAAAATTAATCTTACTCAACTTTTAATGCTGAGTTCGAATTTTACATCGAAGTTTTACTTTAGTTGATTATTTTGAATTTATTTCTATTTTAGGTAAAAAAAAAGTGCTTTAGGAGCCCTAAGATAGTCCCCAAGAGATAGTGTAAGGTTTTATTTTTTTCTTCATGTCCTTCGAGGGAATTCTTTAGGCTGTATAGAATCTATGGAATTCTTATTTACATAATAATGATAGAAAAAAATTTGCCTATACTTAAATGATGAATGAAACTATAAATACAGGAAATAATTTAATAAAAAGGCAAGGAGACAAAATTAAAAGAAAAGCAAAAAATAAGGGAATCTATAAAATAATCATGGATCATTTAAAATGAGTGAAAAAAAATAAACTTCACAGATATTAAAAAAATTTAGTTGTATTTTTTTTAAGACAAAAAGTAATGATGAATCACAGAAAAAGGTTACAGATATTCTAAAAAAGCCTACTATTTTAAATTTGATCTCATATATTAATAATTTTATTGATGATTATTTCTAATCATAAAAGTTTTTCACATTGGATAGTCTCGAATTAGAGTTAAAACTTGAAAACGAAATTATATTAATTTTGGTTGTTAAAGAGATATTTTTGAACCCAAAAATGGTCAAAAATACGTGGTAACATATAAAACTGTTCACAAAAATTAAATCTTGGTCACAATTTTATTTCAGATATATTTATTTATCCAATTTTTGGTCATTATAATAATTTTAATAAATTAGATTTTACAGAAAATAATTTGTTATGTGAATTAAATTGTGTAAGAAAATTTATTTAATTTATATTAAAGAATCATGTGAAAAACCTCTCTTTTAAAGGTAGTATTTAATCTAGATTAGAAGTTTAAATCTTTAAAATTAAATTTTATATAAGTTTTTTATCTTGTTTTCAGTTAAACTATTACAATTAAGGGTATTATTTGATAGGAGAAAATAAGAAAATTTTCTCTTAATCTTATTTATTTAACACATTTTTGAAAAAACAAATTTTTTTTGCCTATTTATCAATTTTTATTTTTTTCCCCAAAAAATGAATAAAACATATTTGCTAATAACATGTTGACTTTAAAAAAAATCACGAGGCTTATTAAAGAAAAAAAAGATTTTTTTTCCAGAAGAAAATTTAGTTTTAACTCTTACTTGATAAAAAGTAAAGATTGAGTTGGCAAGTTTTTTTTTACACTCAAAAGACAAAAAATTTTGATACCGTTAAGGACAGACGACATAATATAAAAACCGACTTATGAAAAACCAGTCATAAAGAAAATCAAAGCCAAAACCGAATTTTTTTTTTCAATTTATTCAAAATTAAACATAAATTTAAACTTTCTCTTATTAAATTTTGAATAAAATATCCATTTTCATTAATTTAAAAAGGTAAAAACAAACTGTTTAAAACAAAAAATAGAAAAAAAACTCAAAATTTTTAGAGACAGAAAATAGCTAAAATTTTAGTTTTTCAGTCCTGATTGTTCTTCTTTTCTCTAAATAACTTTATTTATTCGATTATTGTTAATTTTTTGTACATGGCTCTATTCTAAAGGAGTTCGTGTTCCAAAGAATAAAAAATTCATCTTTTTCTCATCATAAAAGCAATAATAATTTTTAATTAATCCAATTTAAATAAATTATATGATAATTAATTATATAAACATAACCATATACTCAATAAATCTAACTGATACCAAAAACCTTTTTATATGGAATAAATCTTTTTGGAACAAAATTACTTGAATGAATTTAAATACTATGTTTTACTATGTAATAAAAAATTCATATCCTATAAATTTAAAAAACAACAAATTTTTTTTCTATTCCCACTCCTTACCTTGACAATTAACAGCATTTCATTTTATAAGTTTTCTTATCTCGATTAAAAGATAAATTGTTAATCAATTTTTATAGTTATATTAAAAATGATAAATTGTATTAAAATTGTAATACTCTAACCAAAACATTGACAATTTAATAGGAGAATTTACTATAAAATAAAATCAGGAAAGTCAAAATATTTAATTTACCAAAGACTCTTTTTAAGGGAGTTTTCTTAATCTGGTAATAAAAAAACATATTTTTTTTAAACTGTCGATAAAGTGTTGATTTTATAAATTTTTTAATAATAGATAAAAAATTTTTTTATCAAATATTATTAAATATCTCGATAATAAGCTGTTAAGATTTCTCGATAAAAAGATTTAAATTTGAATACAATTTTATTAATAAAAAAATTTTTATTCGAGTTATTTTCTAATCGAGATAATTTTTAATTAATTATTAATTTTTAAATATGTTCCTGACTAAAAAGATACATAAAAACACTATATAAAAAAAATATTAAAAAATGATTAAAAATACGAAAAAAACAAAATTTCTAATTGATCTTTTATCAATTGTCAGAACATTCACCGTTCCTTGATATAACAATTTGAATATTCTTATAATAAATTTAGTGTATTCGATTCTTTCTATTAAAATTTTTTAGTTTATCGACATATTTTTCAATACGATTAGGCAATAGCTCAGTTTTACAAAAATCTCTAGCTTCATCAGCTTCCGTTTTGTTCTTACAGAGTCTGTTTCTTAAATAATTTTTGATGCTTGATCAAACCATCTCTATAGGTTTGAAATCCGGGGAATTTGCGGTAGCTTTGACCTTTAGATGATTTTTTTTTGAAAATATATAATAAAATGGCAAGTTCCGTAAACACTCAGACTGAATTTTTAGGTGGGTGCACAAAAAAAATAAAAAGAAAAAAAGAAAAAGAAAAACGCTTTTAGATAAAGAAAATGTTTTTCGATAAAAACATATAATTTTTTTTAAGGTTTGAAAATTTATCATTTAAAATAATGAACTATTTTTAAAAATTAAATTTAAAGTGGGTTTTTTATTTAAAAAAAAAGAACCACAGTAGAATTTAAATAAGTTCAAATTTATCGTATTTAATATTAATTTTTATTTAACATTTTCTAAGAGTTCTTGTGGCTTAGTTGGTGTGTCATTCGTCAACAAATGCGAGAGTCCGGGATCGATACCCGTTAGCTGTGATTACTTTTTAAAAAATTTAAAAAAAAAATATTTATGTATAACGCATAGACATTATCCAATCCTCTTATAACAAAGCTCTTATAAAAAATTATGCGAAAATGTGATGATTTTAATATTAAAAAATTACATAATCAACATTAAAAAACAAAAAGTTTTAATTTAAAAAAAAAAAATAAATATAGCAAGACTCGAACCTGGTACTTTAAAACATCATCCGCACAGAGAGCAACGACGTTAAGAAAAAAAAACAACAAACTGGTCTGAGTGTTTACGGAACTTACCAAATAGAAAATGAATGTACAGCTTTTTAAAATAATCATAGAGTTTTTTGACATAAAACTGAGTTGTGTTTGCTTTCATTGTCTTGGTGAAGAAAACAGTCCAAGTTATATTTTTCTAGGCAATATCCAAAACTGTTTAACTGCTAATATCCAAAACGATTTAAGTTATTTGTAAAAGTCTAAGGAAGAAAAAAACTTAACAAGCAAAAAACTTTTTATAAAATTTAAGTTTCTATGAAATTCATGGATCCTTTTAAGCTAATGCCAACCCATAAATTTAGAAAACCTTGATTTCGAAATCTAAAAATAGACGCAGAGTTTGTCCATGATGTAATTATCTTGGCATCTCTTAAAATATTTTCAATTTGTTGTGGAATCTTTTATTATATATATTGTGGAATCTTTTAAAATAACCAAAAAACAATTAGGGAATAAGGATGAAAAAACTAAAAACAACGAAATATTTATGATTTGGTTGATGAACTTATGAACTTTCCTAAACGTTTGGAAGGCTATGTAAACTTTTAAGAAGTGTTGCTTAACCTTAACTTTCTTACTGGTAATACTGTCCTAAGACGTCTCTTAACGGACTACCAAATTAAGGTAAAACAAATAAATAAATTATAATATTTGAAATAATAACTATTTTTTTAACACGTGCTCGGGCCGGAGCCCAAAACAAAAACAAAAACTAATAAACAAAACTAAAATAATAATCTGAACTAATAATCTCTTTTTCAATAAAAAATAACAATGTCTGTATCCTTAAAAAAGGAACAACAGCTTGAAAAAAACATAAAATGAAATAATAAGCTAAACTTTTTTGATTTTTGTTGACTTATTCTTCTTTGATTTAAGACGTCTTCACCACTTGGGCCGTTTTTGAACCATTCCTCTCTTCTTCTATTATTGAAGTGCCAATTGTAGGCCTTCCAATACTTTGTTTCGATTTGAAACAGTGGCTAATCAATCATCTGTGATCTATATAAGTTGTAACTTGGGTCGAAGCAGCATAGTTCGTCCATCATTTCGTTTCTGGCCTGGTTCTTGGTCATTTCAGCTTCGTTGTAACTGACGCCATATCTGTCTTGTTTTTCTCGGAGTTCTTCCCATATTCTAACAATATTGTTAGATTGTTTCTCGATATAATTCATGTAGAATTTATCGAGAAATGCTACATTTTTACCATTACAACAATTTGGTGTGGCTCATCGATTTGTTCCATTGTTTCTTCTTCTTGTTCTTCTTGTTGGACGTCTCGTTGTCTATTTCTGTCTTCATATTCCATTGAGAATCGCATTAGCTCGTCTTTTAGATCACAGACTCCGAGCAATGTCTATGGTTTTTTATTGAATTCTCTATGGTTAATATCGTGATTGAGCTTGAACTGAACAAAGTGGGTATCGTGAGGTAACATTTGTTGGAGTTTATGTCGCATCTTTCTAATGCATCGGACGTTATCGACCAAATTGTAAAAGGATATGAATCCTACTGTATCCAATCTGTTTTGGTCGGGTTCGATTAGGAATCTTGCATACCTAAGTGGAACAATTTCGACTCTTAAACTTTAAGACAAAATCTTTTGATCTGTTGTTCGGTTAATTCGCCTGGAAAGCATCTCACCAATACTTGATTGATCATTTCTGTTTCTTGAAATTTAGCGTGTTTCTGAATTGATATTTTTTTATTTTGAAGAAAATTTTGAAAATATTTAATTTGAAATTTTAATTTAAATGTTAAATTTATGAAAATTTTTAATTTTTAATATTTATAATTTATGTAATGAGGTGAAATTATTTTGTCTAAAATAAAATTTATAATTACGAAATTATTTAATTTACAATTTTAAATTATTTATTTTTTAATTGGACATTCTAATTAGACGTCTACTTTCGTCCATACCAGTCCGGTTGTTTCCGGTTACCTACTGGCCTGTCCGGTACAAAAATTTCTTTAATAATTTTTTCTTGATGTGTTGGGTCATTCTTTTCTTCTATTTGGCTATCATCTAACTCAACCGTATTGTCATCTTGGTCATTTCCTTGTACTGACCTTTGGTCAAAATTTGTATTTTGGGCAAAATAAAGTTTTATTACAATTACAATTTACTATTTTCAATTTTATTTTTTGCAAATGAACAAAAAAATTTCATGATTTGATTTAATTTGAAAAAAAATTTTGAAATTTGAAAAATTTTTGCAAAGTAATTTTAATTTAAATTGTAAATAGTAATAGTAATAAAACTTTATTCATCCTTCAGGTACATCTAGAGAAAACTCTAAATTATCTTCATTTAAGACAATTTTAGGGTTAGCTACTAATTGTGAGGATGACCATTCCATAAGATTATAGTTTGCATTTTTAATAATTGTCTCAACTGATTCACCATCATTAGCATTAATTTTAAGAGAGAACATGTCCATATTCTGGCTAGGTGGAAAAATATTGATAGTCGCGATTCATTGGATTGGACGTTTTTGAAAATAGACTGGACCAGTGCAACCTCGTATTCTCCATCAAATTTAATTGGTTTTTGAGGTCTATATTCGCACCACGTTGTCTCATAATCTGGATGATGTTTAGTTGGACCACTAGTAAGAGTGATATAGAAATCCATAGTTTTTTTAATTTTAGTTTTAGTTTTTTGAAAATTTTTGAAAAAATCAGGAACTGATGAGGAATTTTGAATTTATGATCTTGTATTTATACTTGTTTTGGTCTGAAATGAAGCTTTACTATAACACGTCCGTTTTCAAAACGAATTTTTTTCCCTGTATCATCTCTTATTTCAACTTTTATTTTATTGATATAATATTTGTTTACGGATAGGTAATGAGGATTATCATAATTTACCCATGCAGTTTTTAGGTAGCTATTATCTGCAACAACACTCCGAAGCAATGGAGCGTATGCATCTCCGACAAATTGATAGTCAATTATATCACAGTATATAAATAGAGAGTTAATTATATTTGGAGAAGGATCATTTATAAATCCCGACTCTAGATATCTTTTATCACCTGTCACTTCATACCACTTAGATTCTAGATTAAAAATTCTCAAAACGTCCCCATCAAATCGGATCCGATATTCACGTGTATACATAATAAACCTATATGGGTCTGAAGAAAAAGATGGAATCGCTCTGAAATAATCCGAAGATTTAATTTCGTCAACCACATCTTCATCTCTTAGATTACTTGTAAATGGGTATTTAGAAATTTTAATATTTTGAGGAATTTCTTTATTAGATTTTCCTAATTCCAAACGTCTATCGTATTCTTTGTTTTTATAAATTTTCCAAATTTCTCCATTTAGTCTACTTGTAAACGATTTAAAATTTTCACCATCATGATAGAGTAATTTAAATACATCGTGATTTGGACTATTCAAAGGTTGTATGAAAAGTTGACCAACTTCAAGACGCCATGAATGTTTGTAGGTTAATTCAACTAGAGCAACTTCTTATTGAACTTCAAGTCGGATCGGTTCTTTAAGTAATACAGTGAAATCAGTCATTGTATTTTCGGATAGAGGTCCATTGAACTATTACTAGACAATGTAACAAAAAAACTCGTTTTTGTATTAAATCTTCTTTTTTTACCCAGCTATTAAATGATTTCGGATAACCAAGCCAACTAACAAAAAATTCTAAGTTATTATTTTTCTTTCTTTTCCTTAAAATCTTATCTATTTGATATATTTCTTCTTTTTTATTTATTTTTTGAATTTCTTGCTCATAAAATCTACCTTCTATTGACTCATCATTTAAATCTTTAATCATATATGTTGGTGGATTTGAATAGACAATTTTATCTAATACAAATATTTCACGAGTCCAATTTGGGGTATACCCTTTTTCAAACAAGCTTTTAGTCTTTGAGATTCTGACTTAATCACCTATTTATATATAAAGTTTAATGTAATAAACGAATCATCACCTGTGTTTTTATCATATCCGTAAATATTTCTGAAAACTTTTTCTTCATTTTTATATGAAACGTTGATAGGTGTTGTTTTTATTGTTTTATGAAAGGTATTATTATATGAATCAACAAGATTGTCGAGAACTTTTGTGTAATCATTATTTTTTTTGTAAGTAAAATAGCGCCACATTTTTTCTTTAAATAACAACAGAAGCTTTAAGGTTCAGAATTTGTTGTATAGAAGTGAACATTCATTTTCTTCAAATAATCTCGAACAGGTTTATTTAAAAATTCACGGCCCTTATCCGTTTGAAATTTTACTGGTTGGCGTGATTTAAAAATGGTTGTTAAAGCCTGAAGAATTGATTCAGACGTTTTGTTTTTTAATGGTTTAACCCAAGCAAATTTGCTAAAAACATCGATAACTGTAAGTAAAAACTTAAATCCTTTATTTTCTTTTGAGATATTTGAGACATCAACTAGATCTGCTTGCCACAAGTCATCGATTCCGTTTGAAATTACCTTTTCACGTAGAAACTTTTTTCTTAAAGGTTTATGAAGTGTTACGGTTCTTGTTCTAGCAACCAATCATTTAATTTGTTTTTATTTTTAACAGTATTTTTAAACGATGTATGACCAGTAAACGAAGCTGGAGCTGGAGGATCAAAGTAATTTAAAAATTTTGACATTTTTATTAAAAAGATTCCCAATATTTTGTAATATTAACAGGTTTTCTTTTTTTTGGTCTTGAATTAAACTCTCTTATTTCGTTTACTTTTTTTTTTTCTCGGCTACTTCAGTTATTTCTCGATAGGTTTGATCTGATATTGGTCGTTTTGATCTTGTTGTCTCTGCTTGTGGTCTTTGAAAAATTTATTGATTTAAAATTGAATCAGGTGTTTCATTTATTGAATTGTTTGAATCATTTAAAGAAATATTTCTCAGCGAAAAATCTGAAGGATCTTTGTTTGAATATCTTGAATTATTTAATGATTTATCTCTTAGTGTAAAATCTGACAAATCGTTATTCGATTCATTCATAGAAATGTTACGTGGTGTAAAATTGTTTGACTGAATGTAATTTTTTAAAGTTTTATTCAACATATTAGAGAATCTACGTAAATCAGCACTAAAAGGCGTCAATGATTCTTCTTTTATCAAATCATAGGTGTTTTGATCTTGAAATTCATCGTATTCATTTTTTACAGATTGAATCTTTTCATCTATTTAGTTCTGGTTATAATTTCCTGGAGTATTTTGACATTGGTTGACCAGGTATATTCTTGATCAAATTTTTTTGAACCAAATTGTTAAACATTGTTATCTTATCTTCTTTCGATAATTTTTTATTGGATAAAATCTTTTTCTTTGTATCATTTTTGTAATCGGTTTTTAATGAATTAAAAGGTATAACCATCCATTTTTTTGTGTATTTCATTCTTTTTCGATTGCACTTGACAGTATTGTTGCTAGACCACTAATTACCGAAGGTAACAAAATTTGTAAAAATCCTCCTTTTTGAACAAGAATTTTTTTCTTTTCTTTTAATGAATTTTTTATAAATAATTTGCGCAAACTGTTTTTATACTTCATCAGTTCAGTTTTATCATCATCTTTTAATTCAACATTTCCTTTGAGGGTATTATAAATACACTCACAAAGACAATGAATTAAATCTTTATTAGCTCCATCGATTATTGAATTTCTCATTTTTTTCTCACATTTAGCAAGAATTTTTGAGTATTCATAATTTTTAGAAATTTTTTTCATTCTGGACCATAAAATAAAAAATAATTTATTTTAATTTAAAAAGAAATTTTATTGAAAAAAAATTTGTTTAAAAAAAATTAAAAAAAAATTGAATAAAAAAAATTTTTAAAATAACTGAATAATAAAATGTTTTAATTTTTGTAGATTACACCAATATTAAATTCAACGCATAATTTATGAAAATCCATAAAAATTTCTTTAGTAAAAACCCATTCTTTATCAGTTCCAGAAATTTTTCTATAAACATTTAATTTTGACCAAAGTGGTTTCGGAATTGGAAGTTTTACAGTAAAATCATCTTGATTCAGAATTGTGACTACAGCATTTGTTTCTCTGTTTTTTCGTTCATCTTGTCTATTCACAAATTCATAATTAATTTCTGATGCTCTAAAGGTAGATAAAAGATCATCTTGTGATTCCAATGGTACACTCCATAACTTTTGATTTCCATTAAATTTTGCAATCATGTAATGGTAAATATAAATACTATTAAAAAAACAAAATTAACACCAAGTTTAGGTAGAATTACCAAAAAAGCGAAAATACGACCAAGTCTACCAAGAATTACCAAAAAGGCCAAAGTACCACAAAGTTTACCAAGAATTACCAAAAAGACCAAAGTACCACCGAGAAAAGCCAAAGTACCACCAAGTTTACCAAGAATTACCAAAAAGGCCAAAGTACCACAAAGTTTACCAAGAATTATAAAAAAGGCAAAAGTACCACCAAGCTTACCAATAATTACCAAAAAGGCCAAAGTACCACCAAGCTTACCAATAATTACCAAAAAGGCCAAAGTACCACCCATAAAAGCCAAAGTACCAGCCAGAAAAGCCAAAGTACCAACTAGAAAAGCCAAAGTACCAGCCAGAAAAGCCAAAGTACCACCAAGTTTACCAAGAATTACCAGAAATCCCAAAGTACCAACTAGAAAAGACCGCCAATTTTACCAAGATTTACCAAATAAGCTAAAGTACCACCAAGTTCTTTCACTCACATATTCTTTTGTTTTATTTAAAAAAACCTACTTACCTTTCCTTACTTACTTTTTGTCTTAAATTTCCATAATTAGTTATGAGTAAAATTGTAATTAAAATGTTTTAAACTTTAATTATAATTTTTTTTTAAAATTAAAAATAAAATGAAGTTATGAAAAATTTCGAAAATATATACTAAAATTTTTACTTAATTTAGGGAGGAGTTTTTTTTTAAAAGTTCAAATGTGTATTTTATTGAAATCTTTTAAATAAAACATATTACATACATAAAACAGACAATTTTATCTTTCACATACTGATAATTACATGTTTCATGTATGTTGCAGATAAATTAGTTTGACTGGGTTGGACCAGTTGGAAGGACAATTGAAAAAAAAACAAATTGTATTTTTTTTGTAATTTTATTTATTGAAAAGAATGATTATTTTAAAGTAGAAAAAAATACAAACGTATATTTTATCGTAAATTTTGATAATTTTTAATTCAAAAGTACTTAGCAATCTCAATCCTCAACCAATTTTGCTAAAAAAACAATCATAGAAAAGCTGAACATTTTTTCTACCAGAATCTTGTTTCTGTTTATAAAGAGAATAAGCCCTTGTAAAATTATCAATTTTTTTATCTTTGTTAGGCTTCGTAATTATCAAAATTTACGTGTTATCAAAATATACGATAACATATATATACTACAAATTTAAAATATTAAAAAAGTTATTTGAAACAAAAAATTAAAATTTAAAAAATTATAAATGCAAATTTGAGAGGTGACATCTCTTTTATTTCTAACATTACAATCATTATATTGATTAACCAAACCTAATTCTTGTATTTTGCGCCACATTGATTGTTTAAATTGGAAAGTTCACATTCACCTTTTATGGGAGAATGAATATAATTTACTTGACCAAATATGTTCGGAGCAATATCAAAGGTTCCATCAACAAAAATATTGGCTTTTTCCAAATTTTTTAAATTTGCTACTATTGTAAAAATAAAAAAGCGATCTAGATCTTCAACTCGAGAATCGAAAAAAAAGAAAATTTCCTGTTTTTTCTTAATTTTTAGAAATCTGGAAAAGAAATCTCACTCAATTTAGTCAGATTAGGTGGGTATTCTGGCTGTTTATTTTTCTTATTTCTGTTTATAAAAAGTCTATCTGCTTCAAAACTAGGAATGTTTTGTATTTGCTAATCATTTATTGACTCATAGTATGGTTGGCAACCCAGTCAAATTAATTTATCTGCAACATACATGAAACATGTAATTATCAGTATGTGACAGATAAAACTGTCTGTATTATGTATGTAATATGTTTTTTTTTTAAATTTAAAAAAAAACACATTTGACCTTTGTGAAAAAACTCCACCCTAAATTAAAAATTTGACTATTTATTTTCAAAATTTTTCTTAACTTCATTTTATTTTTATTTTTTTAAAAATATAATAAGTTTTAAAAATTTTAATTAATATTTTACTCCTAACTAATTATGGAAATTTAAGACAAAAGGTAAGTATGAAAAGGTGAGTAGGTTTTTGGAAATAAAACAAATGAATATGTGAGTGAAAGAACTTGTTGGTACTTTGGCTTTTCTGGTAATTCTTGGCAAACTTGGTGGTTCTTTGGCTTTTCTGGTAATTCTTGGTAAACTAAGTGGTACTTTGGCTTTTCTGGTAATTCTTGGCAAACTTGGTGGTTCTTTGGCTTTTCTGGTAATTCTTGGCAAACTAAGTGGTACTTTGGCTTTTCTGGTAATTCTTGGCAAACTTGTTGGTATTTTGGCTTTGTTTAGTTGTAATAATATTTATCATACCATGATTCCATATTGTATTATTTTTGAAACATACATGTGACATGTATGCAACATTCTAAAATTTCATACATGCTACATGTCTGCTAAATTCTTTTCTGACAGACATGTCACAGGTCTGAAATAGGAACCTCGACAGACATGTCGCAGACGTCTTTTCCAGGCTATTACATGCATGTCGCAGACAAATAAGTTTGACTGGGATTCTCTTGCTTGCAGGACAAGATAAAAATCCTAATTGAAATTGACTGATCTTTATTCAGCTTAAGATTTAGATATAGATTTCATTTTAGGCTTTATTTTTTTTGTTAAGTTTTTAGTTTAAGATTAGAACCCACTATATAACTAATAGTCGAAACTTTGTAACTAAAATAAACTAAATGTCTTTTTAAATATTACCTTTTCTTAACGATTATTTAGCTAATTTTCTTCTTTTTGTATCTCTTAGTGATTGTTTTGAAATTTCCGTCAATCAAGTGATTTCAATACCATATACCGTTTAACCATATACCAATCGATTCAGCTAACCGAGTTCTAAATCATATTTGATCTTATTGGTAACTTTTTTATTAACATACCTTTTTCTTTTTCAAAAAATATAATATTATTTGTGAAACAAATTCACTTAATAATTTATTTTTAATTTCAAAAATTTTGAAATAAACAAAGTCAGTAGAATTGACTCAGGTCAACTGAAAAAAAAACACTTCTTTTTACCTTTTTTTTTTAAAATTAAATCAATAACTTGAAATTCACAAAGAAAGGATGGTTTTTCAGAAAATGAAAATGATTAGTTCGTCGTTTCATTGTGACTATTTTATAACATGACCATGCATTTAAACTAGAAATTAATTTTTTTAATAAAAATTTGGAATTTAATTTTTTTATTTTAAATATTGTTTATTGCGAGTTAAATGCGGTATTAAAACTAAAAATTCGGTTTAAACACCTCATCAAAAGTATTTAGAAAAAAATTCAAAACACAGGATAGATGCATGTGAAAAAAGCGAAATTTGGATATTTACCACGCGAGTTTACGGTAATGGTATATTTTTCTAGGGTAATATAGCTTCATATTTTAATGCGATTTTACATTTAAATATTATATTCGTAATAAAGCGCAAACTAGAATGAGGAGGTGTTTTCAGTTTTGAAAAAAGTTATGACAAGAAAAAAATTTTAATTTTTTGCTTATTTCTTATAATCATCACAAAAATCTTATAATTAACTTTTTCCTTAGCTCTTTTATCATTTTAACATTAGGTAAATAATGGGATGGGTCTTGTCTGTCCTGTAACTACTTTTAGTTAGAATTAGACATTAGTTAAAATTTAAAAAGGGAGTCTTTTTTTATTTTAAATAAAATTAAGGTCTCGTTACTTGCATATAAAGCTCTGCATTATTTTTTACTACGACAGTTACATTACTCATTTAGAGAAATTTTATTTAAAAAATAAATAAAAATTTTAAACAAAAATAAAGTATCACTGTCTTTCATCTAAATCCTCATGAGATTCCAAAAGCATTTCTCTTTTTTCTCCATTATTTAAAGCATCATTTAACAATCTCTCATTTCTCAAAACTCTTTGATAACTTATATAAATAAATATAGAAATTAATAGAACTGATGTAATAAAATTTATCCAAAACAAAAAATTAATCATTTTTACTTTAAAAGAACTTTCACTATTTAACTCTTCCGTCTGAATCAAAAATTGATTCTCAGCCACCAAAACTTTATCTGTTATTTCATTAATTCTAGCTGACTTGGTTTTAATTTCAATAGTTTTTGAATTAGAAATTGTTGAAACTATTTTAGTTGATGTTAAACTTATTTCAGTGCTTTTTAAAGTTGATGTTCTAATTGATGTTGTTGATGATGCTAAAGTGGAAGTTGAAGTTGATGCTGTTGAGGTTGATGTTGAAGTAGAAATTGATGTTGGTGTTGAAGTAGAAGTTGAAATTTCTGTGGTTGAGGTTAAAGTAGAAGTTGATGTTGTTAAGGTTGATGTTGGGGTTGAAGTAGAAGTTGATGTTGTTAAGGTTGATGTTGGGGTTGAAGTAGAAGTTGAAGTTTCTGGGGTTGAGGTTGAAGTAGAAGTTGATGCGGTTGTAGGTATTAAAGCACAAGATATTTCTTTAGTAATTCCATTAATTAAATTTCTAACCATCATTAAATTAATAGATTTATAAATTTCAAAGATTTTTATGCCATTATTCATAACAAATGTTGAATGAAAGTCATTACCGTAGCCTCTAGAGCACAATAAACCAATACTATATGAATCATTGACATTAATTAATTTGGAATCTATATAAAAATTAACATATCTATTATCACTATTGACCTTAGAATAAGTAAATCCATTTTGTGGTACTACAATATTTTTATTCATTATAAATGTTGTAGTTTTTTGTTCACCAATGAAAATATTTGGTACCAATTTTAAATTACCAAAAACATTGGGAAATGTTTTCAAGCTGTTACGTGTTAAATTAAGCACAAAATTTTCATGTATTTTTTTATTTTGAAATGTAATTTTCTCAAATAATTGTATTGAATTAAATGACAAATCAATAAGTTCTAAACTATTTGAATCAAATTGTAAATCATTTATTATTTTCAAGTTATTATAAGTTAAATTAAGAAATTTTAAATTTTTTAAATTTGAAAAAAAATTCGATTGAATTAATTCTATTTTGTTGTCGCTTAGATCAATGCGTTCTAAACGTGGAGATAAAACCCTGCTATTGTTTAAAGTGTCTAAACTAGTTTTGCGAATTATTAACTCTTCTAAAAAGTTTAATTTGCTTGTATTTACCATATGAGTCAATGTAGAATTTGTTATAGAAAATTTGATCAAATTTTTAAAATAATTAAAATCTTCGTGATTATATAAAAATTTGAAATTCATAATAGTAAGATTTAGAACAACTTTATCAAAGTCTGGTCCGCATGTTCTTATATTGGACATGTTGAAAACATGTGTTTCTCCGTCTACTAGACCATTGAAATATTGAAAACCACCTAATAATTTTTTTATAAGTAAAGCTCGTGCTTTACATGGATCGGCATCAAACGGAAAGCTTTCTAACGGAACGAAAATTAAAACCAACAAAATTAAATTTTTCATTTTGAAAATAAAAAAATAATTTTTTTTTGAGCAACAAAAAATAAAAAAATTATTTAAAAATTAATAAAATTTTATCTCCAAGTTAATTTTGAAATTTTTATTTTAAATTCACTATTGAAAAATATTTTTATTAAATATAGAATTCTAATTTCGAAGGCAATTTTCTGAAGAACTGGGATCATGTAGCATAGATTTAAAAGCAAAATTGATACGTCAAATCAAAAGACTAAATTCATTTTCCTTTAGTATTATTTAACCCTTCAAAAGAGCGATTTTTAGTCGATTATAAGCAAGGTTCTACGGTATGTTCGAATAAAATTTAAAAAATAGGTCTGAACAAAGCCGGTAACAATGCGAAATTTATTAACCATTAATAATCGTTCTTTAAGCAATCTGTGGCGTTTTTTTCTGGTCCATATTTTATCAGTGAAGCTAATTCATTAAAATTCGTAGCAATTTATTTATTTTATCACTTTTCATTCAAAAGTAATAGAAATTGTGCTTAGTTTGTTTTTGTGTTTTTAATTTGGTCATTTTGCATCTTTTAGGAATACCATATCCTTATTGTTTTTTTTTATGATTTTACACTTTAATATAACCTAAAAAGCACATTTTTGAATTTTTGTCCGAATTTCCGTATAGAATAAAATTTGAGTCGACTCGAGTCGACTACCATATATCGATCTCCAAGTCATTTAAAGTCTTTTTATTATAAGTATTTACGTCTCATAAAAAGTGCAGATAAAACGCAAATTTTGTAGAGATGACTCTTTAAAAAAAGGATTAAAGAGAAAAAGGATTGTATTTTAAGTGATGATTTCCGGACTCTTTAGATTAGAGAGTGGTAATTGAGTCGTTTTTTTTGGTGAACTAAATGATCCTAATCATTATTAATCATATAGCCTAAATACTTAAACCTTTCGATTCTTAATATCATTAGCTCTTTCTGAGTTTACAACACTTTACGGTAGAGCATTCCAATTTGAAACGAGTCTATTGGGGTAAAATAAAGTGTAGTCGAACTTTTAAATTTCTAGTCTAACTACGCCCTACTGACTTTACCTTTCTAAATTATTTAGATTTTTAATTACAACTAATAAACTACTCTACAATTATAGGAAACCATTTTGTTAAAAAAATTTTATATAAATAAATATTTTTTTCAATTTTGATTCAATCTTCAAATTTTAAATGTAAATTTACAAAAATTCAAATATCTATATTAATAGTAATAGTAGTAATAATATAAAACTGCAGTATAAGCTGTGTACGCCTGCGCTATGAAGCGCCTAGCCCAATTGAGAGCCATTGCAGTCTTTGCATTTGATTTTTGGTTTTTCAAACGTTTCTCTGTCAATACATAACTTTATTTTATCTACATTTGGAGCTAAAATTGTACTTTCAGCTAAATTGTTCCATGTAGTCACAATTATGTTTGTAATAAAATTGTATCGGAATGAACTTCTTCTATTTATTTCTTCTTAAATTAACAACTAAGCTCCAAGCATATATTAAAATTTATTCTATTTTACATTTTCAAATTTTTTTAATTGCGTAATTTAATTTTTTTCAATTCATTTTCATGTTAAATTTTGAAATGTTATTACGCAATTTTTTAGAAAAAAAAATCTTGCCATTTACTAATTTCACTTTTTCAAGGCCATTTGTCAATTTGTACATGTGTATTAAGTCACTCTTACTCTTCTTTCCTCTAAATTTTGTAAATTTAGAAAATTTAACCTCCAATCGTATGATTTATCCTTGATTGATTCCTATGCACTTTTCCAAGTATAGAAATATCAGATTAAAACGAAGGACACCACACATTCACTCACAATAAAATTTTATTTTGCCTCTAATGGTCAAAAAGTTTTATCTAGATGGAGTTTGTTTACAAAGTTCTCTAAGAACTCAATAAAGCATTTCTTTTTAATTTTTATTTGGAACAATTGATCACTTTTGCTTTAGCTGAACAGTTAATGTTTAATTCGATAAGTTTTTTCGTATCTTGGAATCTCTTAAAAATTACTTCGAAATAATCTAAAATTTAGGTTTATCTAAATTTGTTGCTTATTAGATCTTAACTTTAAAAAAAAAATTATATTTGAAGGTACAAAAATTTGTTATACTGGACTGGAAGATAAATCTTCGAAGCAAAATTTTTTAAAAAAATTTATCTTAATTTGACCTTTTTTTTTTTTAAAAAGTAATCTAAATTTTTAATCAATCTATCTTTTCTATCTTTTCATTTGAATCTATAAATTTGGCAAACTAATTTTTTTTTTTGGTTGAAAAAAAAACAAGCTTAGTATCTCTAAAATTAAAATTATGAAAAAAGCTTTAGGGTTACTTTTCTTTTTTTTTAAAAAAAGTGGATTAAGTCGGTAAATCAATAATTAAAATCTTCTTTTTTTAAAAAAAAAAATTAGCAAGTATTTAATAAAAAAAAAAATGATATTTTCTAAAATAATTTATTGACCAACTAAAAAAAATTTAAAAAAAAGAAGAAAAGCTTGTTTGTTTTATGTCAAAGAAGTTGAAGTATTTTTATTTTAGAGGCTAGTTAATAAAGGGCTTATAATTAATAGGCTGAAAGTCTCTTAGAGTTTGTTATCTGTTTTTTTTATTAATTATTTCAAAATTAGACAATGTAGTAAAGTTTAAATCAGAGCCTTAAGTTTGTTTTTTTTTACGAATTTTCCTAAAATAATGTTCCATTTTTTCTCAAATTTAAAATATTTAAAAAAAAACAGGATTAATAATCTTTATTTTATAAATTAATTGAAATTATAAATTAGGCACGATATTTTATTTTGTTAAGGACAGCTTCTACATCTAAAAATTTTTAATCAATTGATTTCTTTAAAGAAAGTTAAAATTAGAAGTGCAAAATTATATTAAGTCAAAGAAAAATTTAATTTTAGGGGTTCAGTTAATCGGTCTTTCTTCAAAAGATTTTGAAAAATTTAATTTAATCTGTGAATGTGAAGTTTACTTCTATTCACTCATTTCAATTCAGCATTTTAAGTTCTATTTTTTTACGAAATAAATTTTTTTCCAAATTTTAAATTAGTCAAATTTGCAAGATTTAAAAAAAAAAATTTTTTTTTCTAATAGAACAATTTTTCAGAATTGACTTCAGCGTCAGTTATTGATCGAAAAAAATAGTCAAGTCAAGAAGATAGTATAAAAAAGAAAAACTAAAGTATCTTCATCTATTTTTCATTCAAATGTTTATGTTTTCTTTTTTGATTTTGTTAAAGGGCTGAATTGTTTTGAAACTTTCTTGAATCTGCTTGTAAACATTCATTTTGGTTAACAATGCTCTAGATCGTGATTTAATAACAAAAAAAATTAAGAAATATGCTATTGATAAAATAAATTCAGTCAATTTTTGTTGTTTTTTTTTCAATTTTTAATAATAAGTTTTCCTTTTTACATTCAAAATAAAGAAACTGTGGAATATATATTTTTATTCATTCATTTTAATTCTAAATTTTCTTAGGCATCTTTTTTTTTCAAAACACATTTTTATAAGTTTTAATTTACTACATTCTTCTGAATCGTTTCAAGTCAGAATTTTACGATTTACTGAAATTTTTTTTTCAATTCCTTCCATTCTTTCTAAAAATATCAGTCTGCAAAAAGTCTTTAACAATGCAATCTGTAACTTTTTTGCCGATCACTATTTTCGGGTGTAGCAAAATTGTTAGACTTTGTACCAATTTACAGAATGAATATATCACTTTCCTTTCAAAAAATATATAAATTTGCATAAATTGAAATGACGAATTGAAATTTACTGTACAAAGACAAGAAATTAAAAACAAACTACAGTACAATGCGAAACAAAGTTAACGAAAACATAAACAACGTTTTAAACAGAGTAGTCAGCTAGATGCTTCATTAAGAACATTTCTAATTTTTCGTAAGAGCTCAGGCTTGTCCTTAAAGGTTTATTCTTCAGAAACCCACCATCTAAAGCCTCAAGATAATCACTCGATTCTATAGATCTATATCTACAATAAGCGATCTGGACATTTCGAGAAATTGTATTTTCAAGAAATCTAAGACTCTTGAAATTGGACTCAGATTTTCAGGATTTTTTAGAAACTTAGGGTAGAGGATTAAAGTCACATAAAAAAGTGAAAGTTAAAAAATAACACATAAAAATCAAAGACCAAATTCAAAACTTTAAATTTAATTAAACTTTTTAAAGCCTGTTAAAGAACATACATATAAATAATGACTAAAAGGGCTAATAGACATCTTTTGGCCTTGTAAATTCTATCTTTGTCGCTTAAGTAAGAATTACTTATGTTTTGTTCACAGATACATCATGTTTAATTTATGTTTTTTTCACCTTTATACAAATAAAAAAATCACTTATGTGGCCCTTTAATTAATTAAGTTTTTCTAACTAAATTTATGTGAATTTCATTCTCTTCCGAAACTTAGTTGACTTTTTTATAATTAAATAAAAAAGTCAACTTTATAAATCTAGTTTAGTTTTGAACCATTATTAGAAATTGTTTCAATTATTAACATTTTTTCATATTGATTGAATGAGGAAAATTTTCTAAAAATCCAACATTTTTCTGATAAAACATGTGTATATCTTTTTTAAGCAAAAGAATAAAAATTATTGTAATCTTATAAAATTTCAAGAACTGATTTTGTGTTAGATTAGATTGCTCTAACTAGTTTCCTCTACTTTTAATAGTCGTTTTTCAAGGTTTATCCCATATACACTTGTTAAGCGCTGTTCAAATTCATCACAAAAGTTATATATAATTAAAAAAGTCGAAATGAATGGAAATGAACTCTACTCAAAAAAAAATCATAGTTCCCTGCAAATATTTATTTAAATATTTTGTTAAAAAGTATTCAATTCGAAATGTTTAAATATGAAATTTTTACAGTTACAATTTAATCAAATTAAATTGAAATGTTCTATTTATAAAATAAAAAACAGCGAATTACAATAGACTCCTTATTTTTGTAACACTTGCACTAGTTGAAAAAAACTCGGTCAATAAAATATCTAGATTAATCATCATGAGAACTTGTGTTTATGTACGCATTAATTCTTAGAAATATTAAAGATTTTTTTTAATATTTTTTTCTTTAGAATAAATCATCTAAATCATCAGTAAAATAAAAAACATATGGTTTTTTTTTTCTCTAATACGTGAAATTTTTTAAAGTTTAAAAAAATTGCTTTTTTTTTTATTTTTCGTTTGTTGCTATGCCAATTTATTAATTTTTGAAACTAGGATAAAATTTTAAAAAAATTCCCCTCTCTCGCTCCTTTTTCTTTTCGTTCGTTCATTTTTTTTCAAGAATACACAGAACGAAAAAAAAATCAATAAAACAAAAATTTCTGTTTTTTGTTAAAACGACTAATTAATTGTATTTAAATTACGAACAAACACACACACACAGAAAAAAAGAATAATTTTAAAAAAAATTATTAAAGAACTCTCCTCTTGCTCCGTGTGTGTGTGTGTGTATGTGCTTAAATTCTATCCCTTCTTCAAAGCCCAGAATATTTTATTGTAAATTTTTATTTTTTTACCTTTACTTTTTGTTTTTATTTTTTTTCATTAATTTTAATTTTTTTTTATTTTCTATGTTGCTAAACCAAGTGAATTATATATTTTTTTTCTCATAATCGTATAGATTCACATGTTAACTTTAAAATATATTATTTTTTCTAAATCCTTAGTAAAACAAGTTTACTTTTAAATTTAATATGAACAAAAAAATTCCTTCTTTTTTTCTTTTATCTTAAGGATTTTTAATTTAATTTTACAAAAATTATCACAATAAATCTCACACTTGAAATATTTTTGTAATATTTTTTAAAGTTTTATCTTTTTGCTATATTTTATTAGTCAAGGAAATAGTTTTTCTCTTTTTTGTTTTGTTATAAAGTTAATTTTTAAAAGTAAAGACACCCTAAAATATTGGTCATTTAGTCATTTCGAAAGTATATAGTTCAAAAGTTTGAAATAAAAGCGTGTTTCAATTTAGTTATTTTTACAGAATTCTAGACAACAATTATCTAGCTTAATTTTGAGTAGTTACAGTGATTTGCTAAAAAATGGAC
Organism: Brachionus calyciflorus; assembly: GCA_002922825.1. NCBI lineage: Eukaryota > Metazoa > Rotifera > Eurotatoria > Ploima > Brachionidae > Brachionus > Brachionus calyciflorus. The sequence continues at coordinate 94,344 of NTPY01000058.1, forward strand.
TGTCAAGGTTATTTCTATTCAGCATTTTAAGTGCTATTTTTTACGGAATAAATTTTTTCTAAAGTTTACAATTTGTAACATTTTTGCTACATCCAACAAAACAGAAAAAACATTTTTTTTTCAAATCGAACAATTGTTTTACAGAATTGACTAAATGTTGAATTTATTTGATTTAACAAGTACAGTCAGAACTCGATTTTGTTCAACCCTATTTCGTGTACTTTGGATTTTGTGAGCTTATTTTGAAAGAACAGAAATTCTATGAATAACTTTTCAAGTATTAAAATTTCGATTTTGTAAATCTCAATTTTGTGAAGTTTCCGTTTTATAAAATTTACAAAAATATATTTATATTGCAAATTTGCCTTCATTTTGTCAGCTTTTATATTTTCAGACAAAAAAATTTAAAATGTCCGAAATAAATTAACAACAGAAACAATAATATTTTATTAAAAAATAAATTCGAATCAATTATTTAAAAAAAGATTAGGAAAATTAAAGCTTTCAAAATTTTCTCTAACGGCTGTTTATTTAGACGCAAAATATCAATTGGATTTAATTGTTTAAAATTTTCAATTGTTCTATTTCTTCTTTTTTTAACTCAAATGACTAGAATTAAATAATATATCTTAACAAATCTCTATCTATTAACCAGGGCCGGCGCTACATGGAGGCTAAAAGTGCTTTAGCACCACCTAGGTTTTTATTTTAAGTTTAAATTTTTTTTTTCAAACATAGGTTGGTGAAAATAAAATAAAACAAATACAGAACAATCGATTGTTTAACATTCTAATTCTAGTTCAATTTTTTTTTAAAAAGTTTCTCATCGGTTAAATGAAAAATAAAATTACTCCTAATCAATTAGATGAAACAATATAATTAATAATTTCTATTTTTTCAAATATTATTTTTATATTCTTTTAATTGAAGAAATAGAATAACCGTCTTTTCTCAAATTCAAGATCGCGTCGCTATCTTTCGTAGACCTTCTATTGAGCTTTTTTGTTGGTTATAAAAAATGACTCAAATTAAAAAATAAAGAGATTTTATTTGAATTTGAATGTCTGTATTTGAAAAAATATCATTTAAATTTTACATTTTTTGAATCCTTTTTTGACAAAAAAATCACTCGATTAGAAGAATTTCTTTGATGTGACGGTATATTTGACTTTTTTTGGGGGGAATAAAAATCCATAATTTGTAATTGTATAGAGGAAATTTTATGAATTTTATGGAGGGGGGGTATGACCCATGTCATCGATACCCTTAGCACCACCTAGAATTTTTGCCTGGCGCCGGCCCTGCTATTAACCTTAATCAATTTAATCAATGTTTGTTTTTTATTATTTTTGTAATGTTGATTATCATTTTTTTCACTAAAATATTCATTATCCTGTTGTTTTTGTTATCTTCTAAATTCTCCGTCTTTGTGGAGTTTAAAATCTTTTTGTCTCTTTCTATATTATTTTAAATTAGGCTAGTTTTTTTTAGTGGTGCTTAAAATAAACAAATTTTACATTCATTAAAATACAAAAAATTTCTTTGCAAGCAGTGAATTAATTAAAATTAGTGACATTTAAAAGTGTCTTAACTAAATTTACTTTTCATTAGTTTTGATATAATGCCTTTTGTTCTTTATAGTTTTAGTGATTAAAGCGTAATAGTGACAAAAAAGAGTAGTGACAAAAGTGCGATTTGACTGTAGTTTAATTAATTACAAGTAGGAGAGAATATAAACAGAGTCATTTAGTCTTCATTTCTAATTCTAAGATAAGATATTAATTCAGGCTTGATTTGCAGCAAAATTTATTTAGCTCATAAGTTCTATTCTTTGGTCTTTTTTGAGTAAAATTGTACATAAAAAAAATATTTTCATTTATTAATACAGTGATTTGAAATCGACTGATTAATTAAAAAATTTACGATTTATTTTCGGTAAACAAAATGCATAGGACAAAATTATCGTTATTTTATTAGCTAAGTTTCAAATCTGCTTAAACTGCTTCTAAGCATGTTCTAAGCATAATTAATAAAAAAATTAATTTTCAATTATTGTCGTTGTGTATATCACTTTATCTTTATCTTAAAAATTAAACATCTTATTGAAAAAAGCAAATTTGAAATTATATTGAAGAACTGCCAAAAAAGGGGCTGTGAAGTTCATGTCAATTCGCTCATTTCAATTCGCTATTTTTTCTATAACTTTTTTTCGAAACATTAAAAAATAGTTCTGCAAAATGTTACAAGATGTAGCAAATTTGCTACATTCCCATTATTAATCTGCAAAATTTGTGCACCCAAAATGCAGAAAAAAATTATTAAAAACTCAGTATATGTATTTGCACATATTTTGCAGAGATTTAGCACAGTAAGAAAATTTATGTAGCAAATTTGCTACATATTGTAACATTTTGCAGAACTAATTTTTAATGTTTGGAAAAAAAGTTAAAGAAAAAATAGCGAATTGAAATGAGCGAATTGACATGAAATTCACAGCCCCCAAAAAAAATTTTCATTGTGAAAATTTTTTCCTACTAAGAATTAAACATTTCTATTAATATAAATTAAGGAAAATTAATTAAAAAAAACAAAAAATAAATGTAAATTTAAAACCTTTTTTCTTTCTATTAAAAAAAATATCCTTAAACAAAATGTTTTCTAGTAAGCTAATTTTCAACATAAATTATGCAATTTGTTTCAAAATTAAAATTTGAAGCCGAATGTTTATTTAGAATGACATACGAAAATGTAAAAGAAACTGAAGAATATTATTTTTTCATATCAAGGTTTCTGGTGTTTAATAAAAATTTAATTTTTAATTTAAAAAAAAAAAGATTTTACAGGAATACTTTTTTTTGCTCGTTAATTTACAGCCTCAAAATATATTTTCCAATTTTTTTTCTTAACTTTTATATATTTTTATTTTTGTTAAGTAATTCAAAGCTAAAATCAATGAATTTTCATGTTTTCCTTAAATTCTAAACTTTACACACAAAAAAAAGACATATGTTTTAAAATACTTTAAAGAAACTAAAAAACAACAATATGTTTTTGAAATAAGATAACATTAATATTCTGAATAAAATATTTTTGGCATTTTACATTTTCTACTTAAAAATCTAGTTTTTTTTGTTTTTTTTTTAAAGTGAAAAACGACAAATAATAAATGGTTTAAGATCGAGTTAATTATCTTTTTAAAAAAAGGCTTTCGAATTTTTCGTTTACATCGTTTATGTTTAGTTATTGAGCAAATACTAAACATTTTTTTCATTATCTTAATTCGGGTTTTTAATTTTTTACAAAATATTAATAATAAGGTTATTAAAAATTTAATTTTTAGAAACATTATTGCAAACAAGATTGCAGAAGGTAGTACCGAAAATACAAGAGTTTTTGAAAATATAAAAGTTTTTGAAAATTCCGAATAAAAGAGATTCTCTACAAGATTAGTTAATTCTAATTTTTTTAGTCGATCCTCATAATATGTAATACTTTTTTTAGTTATTTTTTTTGGTTGCCTTCTATTCAGATCTCCTATGTCTGTTAATTCCTTTTTTTGAGTAGAGTTTCGAACTTCCAACTATAGGCAAACTTTTTATTAATTTTTTATGATGGTAAATTTATCAAGCCTGTTGCTCGTTTTTATTTTTTAGCAACTTGAGCAAAAAGCTTTTAGCTCTTGAAATCGTTGGTAAAAATACTCGATCCATGATGCATTACAAAACTTATTTCTTTATTTTATTTAAAGTCGACTCGACTCTCGACTCAAATTATATTCTTTACGCAAATTCGGTCAAATAATTCAAAACTGCATCTTTTTATTTATATACAAGTTTAAAATCACATACAAAACAAAAAAATTTAAATATTCAGTTTTTTGCTTAATTTCAATGATTTTTGTTTAAAATCTCCTTTTTAACTTAATTTTTTTAATGTTTTAGTCAAAAAATAATATTTTCAAGGGTGTTTTATACTTGTTTTTTACTTAAGAAATTTTTTAAATTCTTACGAATTATTGATCGCAAGTTTCATATACGCAATATTTTTCAATTGACTCGATCCAGCGGTCAAAAATTCTAAAAATATTGAGTCGACTCGAGTCGGCTTGGACTTTTTTAGAGTTGTTTCGACTCGACTCTACTTTATTTTATTGCATAAAAATTAGTCTAATTAAAAAAAATTCCCAATACTAATTTTTTTGTTGTTCTTTAAGTAGTTTGTCTAAAATCAAGCATAAAAAAGTCCTTTACTTGAATTTGAAGACTAAAGCTGCCTATATAAATTTTGTCCCTATTTCATTTTACCTTTGAAAAAATTCGAATTTTAGTTTTAATAAATTTTTTAGAAGACAAGAATAAATTATGTAAAAACGCATGTCTTAGCGATGTTAGTATTTTGTCCCCTAAATTCGAAAAAAAACTAAAATTTAAATTTTTTAAACCAATCATCGGTTTAGGTCCAAAATTTAGTTAATGCAAGAGAATAAAAACAGCTCTTGTCTCCAAAATTTAGTAAGAGACTTATTAAGGCTTGATTCGTGGCCAATTTCTTAAAGAACATAACTTTCATTCTCTGGCCTTTTTTATGTAAAATTGAATATCTACAAAAATCCAATTGAAAAAAATAGATAATACATTTTTTATGCAGTTTTCATTTAAATAAAAAGGTTCTAAATTGTTTTATATTTTATGTAGAATTATTTGATAATTGAATTAAAATTTTTAAAACTTATTACTCTGCTTTCTCGGTTCATGAGGAATAAAAAAAAGAGTTCTATTTACACTATAGCCTCGGCTATAAGAAAACTAAATCGTAAAAAAGAGAATATGCTTAGAACATGCTTAGGATTAGTTTAAGCAAAATTTAAACTTTGCTCATAAAATGTTTCGATGTGGGTTTGAGGAATTTTTCGAAATTCGAGTATTTTTTTTTATGAGAAAAATGATCTCATTTTTATTTGTATTATACAATACAAAAGAGACGAGCAGCTTAAGTTATTTTATCTTATTATTATTATACGTTCATTAAAATTCTTTAAATTTTAAAAAAATGAGTTCAAAAGTATTAATAAAAAAAAAATAAATTTTTTTAGTATATACTCAAAATTATTTAATTTCTAAACTCAATCTAGTTGAAGCTATTCGCAATTGATTATGGTCTCAGTTTGACGAAATAAAATAACAAAAAAAAAATAAAACTAGCCCGTACTTGATCTAAACACTTTATTCAAATATTTATAAAGAACTCGATTTTCTCTTCAGGTAAATTAGAATAAATAATAATTTTTTTTTCTATTTCTAAATTCTTGAGTAGTCATTATACCGAAATTTTATTTCTATGTGGTTCATAATGATTAAAACAAACAATGAATTTTAGAAATAAAAAAAAATTTTTTTTTTAATTTCAATTTCGATTAAAAAAAATTTTTAAAACTAAAAAAAAAATTTTTTTTTTCTAAAAAAGATTTTTTTTTTTCAATGAATAATTTAAAAAATAAGCCTAAAAAAACCTGGCGAAATAATAGTAATAGTAAAAAAATTCTAAAAAAACATTCGTATAAGACTCGAGTCAAATCGGATTCGTCTCCATCGGAATTGAGTAATGACGAATGCGAAAAGCTCAAACAAGCTTTGGATCTAGAACGAATGGAAAAAGAAAAATATAAAGTTAGCTTGAAAAAATTCTTGTATGAAAAACAAGAATTGCTAGACATTTTGAAAAAATGTCAATCCGAACGTGACACATATAAACTCGACTTGGAGACATTGAAACAAATTCACATTAAAGAATTACGACGGTCCAAAGCCGAAATCGATTCGCTAACTAAAGAATATTGTCAAGTAATGTCCGAGCGTGATAATGTACACAAAGAAATCGAGGCTTTACATGAAAAATTAAATAAATCTCAAGACAAAGTCAAAGAGCTAAATCGAACTAGTTCATTTAATAACACAGAAAATAATAATAATACTATTTTAAATACTACAATATTGGACGACTTACAAATAGACACGCTTAAGCGTCAGCTTAAGATTGTGCTTAAACAACGCGATGATTTATTAGCACAAAATGAAGAATTCAAAAAAAAACTAGGAATTACATTTAATCAAAAAGAATTAGATCCTAATTCTTTCGATGATGATTTATCACTTAAAAAAGAGATAAATTGTTTAATTAAAGAATTAAATTTGTGTAAAAAGCGGCGAGATATAGCGTTTATAGAAAGGGATAAAATACTTCGAGAACGTGAGAGTATTCGAGCATTGTGTGATGAGTTGAGACATCAGAGAGACAAGAGTTTTAGTGAGTTAGCCGAGTCGTTAAGAGAAAATGACGAGTTAAAAAAAGAGAAATCTCTAGCAGTTAAACAAATTCAATTATTAGAGAATAAATTAGAGTATTATGAGGATAAGTTAATATCATATAGAGAACAAGAGATTCGTGACAATGAAAAAAAAACTAGAAATGGACATAGAGAAGTGTCAAAATCAATTGAAGTTTTGAGCAAAAGTGCATCAAGAATGTTAATATTAAATAATAATGAGGATGAAGAAAATAATCGAATTTTAAAAGTTGAGATTAATTTAGATGAAAATCCCGAGCTTGGTGTTGAGTTTTCCTTCGCTACTTATGAATTTGATAATGATGAAGAGTTAAATGAATTCAAAAAACGAAATAAAAGTAATAATTTAATTATTATAAATAGTGTTGATCCAGAGAGTATTTCATATGGAAAATTAAAGTATTTATGAATAATTATGAATTTTCAAATTTTAGAAAATTTTAATGTTTTTTTTTTTTTTAATTTAAAGAGAAAATGATATTGTATTGAAAATAAATGAGTATGATTTAAAGAATGTAGACGTCGATGAGCTCGAAGAGATTATTAAAAATTTAAATGGAAATGTTGAATTTGTAAGTTAGAATTTATTTTATTTCAAAGAGAAAATTATGCATTTTTGCCTCTTTTTTTGGTGTATTTGATCATAGTTAATTGAAACTTATGTTTCAGTTCTTGTTAAATTGAATTTTAGTTGTAATATTAATTACAAATTTAAAAATAAACAGATCGTATTTAAATTAGACATTTTTGATGGTGTGCAAATTAACACAGAATTCAGAGATTTCTGAAATTTTGTAATTGAACAATTCTAAGTTATCTAAACCGAACTTAAGACGCTTTTTTTTCAATTAATATGTTTTATTTTATTTAATACAGTATGTCTCAAAAATTTAGAACAAGCTTGTTTTTTATCTTAATTATCTAATGTTTAAATTTATTCATGCCGTTCATTTTTTCAAAGAAGAAATCAAATTGTTACAGATTTATTTCGACCTCAATCTTTCAAATTATCAAAAATTTTTAGTCGTTTTAGGTCTGTGTCCTTTTTTCAGACCATTTTTTGTCTTTTTTGGTAGTCTTAGCTAAATAAGGTGTAATGATAGGCAAATTGTCTTATTGTTTGGCAAGCGTTTTAGAAACCTCTATCGAGAGGCTTTTTTATTTAATCCTTTTATTTAATTTAAATGATTTTGTACTCAAAATTATTGGCGATTTGAAGTTAGGACTCAATTCACACATATCAATACGTCAATTCAACATTTGTAAAAAAATAATACATTTTTTATCCAGTTTAACTTAAATAGAAAGGTTGTAGATTGTTCTACACTTAATGTAGAATCATTTGATAATAA
>NTPY01000058.1:102192-116626 GCA_002922825.1 Brachionus calyciflorus
GAATCATGAATATTTAGATTTTACATAAAATGTAGAAACATTTTCCATATCTAAACATTTACAAAATTTGATTAATAGAACTTTATTTTTCTTTGTTTTTGAATTGAGTCATGAATTGGTGAATTGATACCTAACTTCAAATCGCCAAATTATTTTAGTTTAAATCTTAAAAATTAACTTTTACTACGTTTAAAAGTTATAAGTTTACTTTTATACTTTTTCATGGATTCGACTTTATGGTGATTTGACAATTATAATTTTTTTCATAGCAGATGTTTTTTTACAAGAGATATTGTCACTCAAAGATGAGCACCAAAAAAAGTTTAATTTATTCGATACGAATTTTCATAGGAAGAGAAAGTCAGACTAAGATAAAAAAAATATTATTTTATTCAGCTCATATTCCTTTTTTTATTCGGCGTAAAAAGTTTTCCTTAATTAATTAATCCCCAAGCAGGCAAAAGATGTAGAACATAAAAAATTTCATCAAAAAAAAAATTAAAAAGCCAAAAAAAGTAAAAAAAAAATTATTTTTGGTTTTGAATACTCAAATTCAATAGGAGAAAACTTTATTTTTTTGGAACAAAAAAATTTCATGTAATACACAACGGTAATAATTTTTTTTTTATTAGATTGTTTCTCGACATTTTTCAAAAGCCCTTCACAGTGAATTAGAATCTTCAAGTGATTTAGTAGAAGAAGATGTTGATTTTTCAACATTACCGTCCATGTCATCTCTAACATCATCATTCATATCAAACAAAGACCGACAATTAATCCGTTCCAAAAAGAGTCGCTCAAGCGATAAAACAGACACGAATTCCATAGACTACGTTTCCTATTTAACCAATAAACAAAATAAAAAAATTCTAATCGAACTCGATAATCTCAAAGATATAAAATTAGAAACCGGAATATTTATATCGGGTTTTAATGGTGACACAGCAAGTGATTATGAATTTAAAAATGTTTCCATAGGCGATCGAGTTATATCCTTAAATGGTGAATTTATGAAAAATAAAGCAATCTTTGATCTGGATAAAATTTTAAATGAGACCAAACAAAATCAAAAAATTAAAATTTTAATAGAAAAAGTCTCAAATTTGGGTAATATGTCCATATCGTCGCCTAGTTCATCAATGTTATCGTTAAATTTAGATCTTAATAATTTGAAATTTAAATCCAAACAAAAAGATGATATTTCACTACTGAGTTCGAATTCATTGACATCAAGTGTTATTTTAAACGATAGTTGTACGAAAAAAGAGAATTTTAAACCCGATTCAATACGACCTTTATATTATGACAACAATAAAAAAGAACGACCTGAGTCGAGGCTATTTGATAAAATTGTAAACGGTTCATTACGATATGAAGATTTAATTAGCAATTTACACAAAGAGATAAGTAGTGGGAATTTGAGCGACGCGAGAAATGAGACAGAGATTATTAATAAAATTTATTTATGAGAAAATAAAAATTTTTAAGTCATTTTTTTATCGATTTTTATTTTTGTTAAATTTTTTTTTTTATAAAATAAAAATTAGGCCGTAAATATTGATGATTTGGGGAAAAATATAAATTTTTTAGAAAAAATTTCTAACAATGACTCATATCCATGTTTATGGTCTTTGTACAATTAAAGAATTGTAAATTTCTCAATGCAATAATTGAAAGAGCACTAAGTTAACATTTTTAAAGTATGTTTCAAAAGTTTAGAATAAAATTGAAAAATCAGATCATGGTTTGTTTATTGTGAAATTAGCGGAATAAGATAAATTTTTTTTTAATATTTCTTGTTTTTATTGTTTATAAAAAAAAGAAAGTAAAAAAGTTGAAAAAAAACCACTCCATTAAATTTTTAGGTTTTAATCAAAAGTGGTATTAACACTAGAAGATTTTAAACAAATTAAAACAATTTTTAAATTATAAAGCCTTTGTCATTTTGTTCGTCCTTTTAAGAGCTTTTCAATGATGTACAATTTATACAATATTTATTGAACCTAGGTGAAATTCTGTCCTTGAAGGGTTAAAGCGGCAGAATTTCGAAATAATTTACCGGTGAAATAGAATTTCTAAAAACAGATCATATAACAATAAACTATAAATCATTTTAAAGGGCTTTGTAGGCTGATTTTAAAAATATCATTATCTTTTGCAAAAATTTTTTTTTAAAGGAAGTTATGGGTCCTGAAAGATACTGTTTATATAAATCTTTTGACTGACCCATACGTTCCTTAAAAAAAAAAATTTTGCAAAAGATAATGATATTTTTAAAATTGGTGGTTTGGTGTAGTAGTGTCTAGTTTTCATGGCATCTTTTACAGTACTTTGATACAGTCAACCCTCTTTAATCCGAAATTCGATAATCCGAAAAATTCGTTTATCCGAATAAAACCTATAGAAAAAAAGCTGTTTTTTGTAAAATTCACTGGTTTTATAGTCTTTAATCCGAAAAAAATCAATTTCATTTATCCTAATAAATTTTTAGGATAAATTTAACATTAAATGGGAAAAAATGTTTCAAAATTTAAAAAAAATCATTTTTAATGATTATATAAATTGTAATCGATTATAAAAATGATAATTTTTTTTTTGTTTTATTTTTATCATAAGTCAAAAGTTCAAAATTAAAGTTAAATTTTAAATCAAATTAAGTAATTATCCAATAAATAAATTAGATAAAAAAAGCTCCAAAATATGGCTCCCTTTAAAACATACACCCCTAATTTTTTTAAAAACATACACTCGGGTGTATTTCTCGATTCTTACTTATTTTTTTTTTCTAAAATGAACTTTTTTAACATAATCAGGGCCTGCTCTTTCATAATCTAAAGTCTCTTTTTTCCCAAGAAATATTCTTTCCATAGATTTTTACAGGGTTTACCTAACAAGTATAATACACCCTATATACACTTTTGATTCATAACGATACACCCAAAAACACTTTTCAAATTCTGGTAGAGAATTTCAAACTGTACAAATCCATCATATTTTCAGCTCTCATGGAGTTTGGCATTTAGGAAAAATTCGAGTTTTTCCCGAATATTTCGGTGCTAATCTTACACCCTGGATATTTTTGGTAAAAAAATTTTCAAATATTATAAAAATACGATTTTTTGGGTTTTCTGAGGTCAAATAACACGAATTTGAGGTCGGTTTTTTAAAAAAACTGCATACTCACAAGTTAAACAGAACATGTTAGTTTCTTAATAGTATACTTTCTATTCGGATTAAAAAGGTTTGACTGTACCCCCTTTTTTATTTTGAAGTATTGGAATTGCAAATAGTAAATTTGCTTTTAGTTTAGATGTAAAATAAATATTTTTTCAGTATTTTTATCTTAAAATGTCAAAAACGAGTTAAATGACTGGTTGGTGCTTCTAGTGTTAATTAAATAAAAAAAAACGTTTCAAAAGTTTTAAATAAACCAAAAGATTTTTCAAGTTAATCAAAAAAAAGCATGTATCTCCTATTCTTAGGCACTCTGGTAGAGCCCGGAAGTTAAATTTCCGAAACTAGTCATACATTCTAACTACTGTGTCAGTTTGTTCGCCTGGAATTTCAGTGATGCGTTTTTTTAATTTTTGATTTGTCATTTCATTTCTGCAAAATTTTGCCTCCTTGGTACAATTTTGTACCATCCGAAAAAATAGGTCTGCAAAAACTGTGCATTTTAAATATTTAATTTTATTCATTTTGTGCAATTCTCACACAACTGCACAATTTTTGCAGACCTATTTTTCGGATGGTACAAAATTGTAGCAGTAGAAATGATTTATCAATTACTTATAAAAAATTATTCTAGTTTTAATGAATTGAAATGAGTGAACTGAAATTAACTTCAGCCTCTGTTTAAACATTGTTTATGTTTCCGTTAGCTTTGTTTCGGATTGTACTATAAAATCCTTTTTTAAGAATTTGGATTAAAATCCTATTTTAAGATTTGGTAAGAAAATCATTAAGTATTTAGAAATAAAATCGTAGGAAATAATTCCATTCCAATAGAATCATTTGGTAATTGTTTACAACCAGTCACTGACAAAAAGAGTTGTCGTTTTATTGAAGAATTATTTCAACTTACAATAAGTCAGTTTTAATCAATAAAAGCGATGCCTAATTATTCAAGAACATAATTTCAAAAAATGATTCCTTAGGCCTTATTTTAAATTTTAGCGCTTTACTAAATTTTTTATTTTATTAGAAAACCTGTTAAAATGTGCGTATTAATTCACTCCCAAAATTTTTTTATTTTTCAATTCGAAAAAACTTTTACAAATCAATAAATATTTTTAATTATTTATCAAAGTGTTTCAATATTTTTTTTAAATTAGCTTGTTAATAATTTATAAAAACTAAAATTAAAATTTAATGTAAAAAAAAACTCTGCTAAATGTATAAAATGGCTTTTTTATATTCAAAGAAATAAAAAAGCTTAATCTTTATTCGAATATGCAGTTTTTAGTAATTTTATCATTGGTTTTATCCTTTAATATTTTCTCAATCTTTTGCTCGCATTTGATGTCAAAATTCGAGATCCTTAAAGATCTTGATCTTTTGGATCAATCATGGTTAATTTCAAGCATTCAATTGCAGGTTTCTAGCTTTTTTTTTTGTTTAGCTAAATGTCAAAAAAATTATTACTGTTCTTATGTCCAAATCAATTCAACCAATTGCAATTTTTTCAGTGAATATGCATCAAAAAATTTTAAACAAATAATTGTCTGTAAAAGCAAATTATACAGACGCTAAATTTGATTGAGAGCGAAAAGGTGGATTTTTAGCCAGACCTAAATCTTTTATTGAACGATCATTTCTTCGTCAATTGTATAGCTCATCTCAAATTTGGATTGATTCTAAAATTACAAGATTGAATGAAGAATACAAATGGAATGATGGAACAAAGGTTGGCGGTTTTGCAATTACTGAGCCAAATAATGTAGGTGAAAATTCTAGTAATTTAAATGAAAATGTGATTCTTATGCAAAAAGGTGAATTTAATGATTATTCAGACAGCGCAATAAAAGATGTCGTTTGTCAATTCAGCTAATAAAAATAATTTTGTTCACAAATAAAAAAAGACTTTTATATAACCGTTTACAGTCATCCTCTTAGACCATACTTCGATAATCAGAAAAATTTGTTTATTTTATTTTTTCCTTTATCTCAATATTTTATACTTTTCTCATTTTCGGATTATGACATAATTCGTTAAAGTGTTGTTGAAAATCAAACCTTTTATGTAATTCAAGATGTCATGTTTCAAATAATAGTTGTACTATAAAAAATTATCTTTTTATATACAGTACAGTTCTGAATTAAGTTAACACCCGGCTTAAGCCAAAGTTTCGGAGCGGCTTAAGCCGGCTTAAACGGTTCAGAAGCCCAGTTTCGAAGCGGAACCTGGCTCTTGAACCGATTTAAAAAAAATGCTGGCTTAAGCCGAAGTTTCGGAGCCACTTTTTTCGGCTTAAGCCCGGCTCCGGAGCGGCTTAAGCCGCTTCAAAACTTGGTTTCGACGCGGTTTAAGAGCGGCTTAAGCCAGGCTTCGAAACCTGTTAACTTTGTTTAGAATTGTACTGTATGTTTGTTTTTCATTTGTAATTTTAAGATTTCAATTTATTTCAAAATAAATAAAATTTATCCATATAATTTTTATTGTTTGACGGGAGTTTTTGGTTTTATCCCTTCTAGGTTAAAAGTCTCAGTTTATATTTTCAATCTGAAATAATTATTTCAAAAAAATTTAAGATAATTTTGAATCTGAAATTTATTGTTGATTGTTGATTATGCCAAAATTTTGTCACTGAATATAAGAAGGTCAAATAATTTGAGACTTGTGAGAGAGATTAATAAAAGAAGATTCAATTTCTTGACAAACAGAATAGTCTAAACATGGAACAATCTATCGAGTGGCACAGTGTCAGCTACAACAGTTAACAAATTCAAAGCTTGTATTGAAAGAGAAGTGTTTGAATCCAATGCAATGGCTCAATGATTCAAACTACTACTACTACAATTTTGAAATTATAAGATATTCGAAATATCGATTTTATTGAATTTCAATTAAAAATTCTCAAATTTTTTGTACAAAAGGAATTTATTTTTTAAGTGATGAACCTTAACCTAATTCTAGATAGGGTTGTTAAAGAAGGAGAATAAATTGAAACAAATTTACTAAATTTTATTTTATACAAAAAACTTTGAAATTTTTTACCAATTCTTTCGCTCTAAATACATATCCTTTGGAATTTAATCATAAAAATTAGAGAGAAAAAAATAGCTTATTTAAATATAATATTTTTTATTATAAAACATTTTTTGATTCTTGAAAATTGTATATTTGGCTATGTTTTCAACAGAATCAATAAATTTTTAACTTAAAATACTCAGTTTAACAATCCCGTGGTCAATTTTAAAGGAAGGCTTTATAGAGCTTGCATAAGGTTTAAGTGAAAAAAATGGCTTCGAAACTTTAAATAAAAATAATAATAAATTTTTTACTGTAACTGAAACAAAGAGCTTTCCGATAAATAACTAATGAAAAAAGTTTGTAAGCTCGATCGTCACATATTTTTCTCATTGAACATTTTAAACAAAGAATTAAAAAAGTTAAAATTTTTTTTTAATCAGCAAAAACTCTGTAATAAGTCAAGACCTTTGAAACCTTAACATCATTACGCTTAATTAGCTCCTTTTCAAATAAAAAAACAAACAAACAAACAAACTCTGGGATCATGATAGATCGAATGATTAGCTTTTATTCTCTAAAACAATAATATATAAAAAAAAAACAACAACAGCAAATGAAAAAAAAATGCCTCATTTCTATATTTATTTTTGATTATTATAAATTAAAAGCTAATCATTTAAATTACCTTCAGAGAAGAATAAGAAGTTTCTACGAAAATTTATGTTTATTTTTGTAAGACTAGTTTAAAGTATAAATAGAAAATAAAAAGAGAGAATGAATAGAAAACAGAACTAAAAGCCTAGTGAATTACTCTACACATCAATAATTATTGTAATAAATTCGAATATTCTAAGAGATATATTATAAATCATAAAAAGAAAAGAAGAAAATTTAGATAAGAAAGATTGAATTAAAACTAGTTTTGTGGATTGAAATTATAATTTTAAACAAAAAATTATCTTATCTGTTATTTACTTTTTTTTTAAAAGATTTTCCTTTTCATAATTTTTTTGTTCACGCTAGAATCGATTTGAAAAACTGAAGGACGTTGGGTCGTTAGACAGAGTATACTTTTTAATTTTTTCTAGAAATAATTAATTTAATCGTCAAAAAAAAAGAGAGTAAAGTAAGTCTATCTAATGATAATAGCCTTTCAGCTTCTTAGATACGTGTCAAAATTATTTAAAGATTAGCACCATTGTTAACTTTATGTTTGGTTTACTGAAATATCTTTAAGTTGACCGTGTGATGATTAAAAGACGATTGATGCTGTTTTAATTATTTTATTGCAAAAAAATAAAAGATATTTATATAATTTAAAAAGAGGTTTTTTTTAATTTTTACTTCAAAACTAAAACAAAAAAAAAAGGATTAAATCGTTTAGTATGTTAGGATTTTAGTGTATTTCCAATTTATCCGAATCATTAACTTTAGTTAAAATTTGACTGTTTTAGAGCCTTAATAAACTCAATTCTATTCTAATAAAAATGATAAAATGCAATGACATGATCTTAGCCATTTTTGGGGAAATGTTAGAAAACGCTGTACCTCTGAAATGTCGGATAGAGGTGAAAAGTCTAGAATTAGGAATAATCCTAATAATAGTTACGGGTAAAAATTCTAAAAATGGGAATAATCGTATAATCGAAAAATAGTTAGGGGATTTTGTATAATTGTAGAGTTATTGGATATTTGCTAAATAAAAAATATTGCCCATTTCTCGGTGGACTTTTAAATTTTCATAAGATTTTGAAGATAATTTTTTGTTTTTTTAATCAATCAGAATTAAAAAAAATTTTTATTGTACAGTACGATCCGAAACAAAGTTGACGAAAACATAAACAATGTTTAAACAGAGCATACACAAAACCGACACAGAAACGAAACAAAATTGACACAAAACCATTTTAAAATGTTTCTGTTTTGGTTTTGTGTTTGCTTTGGTTTTGTTTTTTGTATGTTCTGTATAAACAGTGTTTTAACAGGTCGTTAACTTTGTTTTGGACTGTACTGTAATCTTTTTTAAAATTTCATAGAGTTACCTAATGTATAACAAAAAAATTACTTTTTTTTATATTTTTAAGGTTTCCAGTAAAATCTTTTCTGAGTATCAAAATTTTTGATCACAAAGTTAACACAAATTTTTTTTAATGTAAAAAATTTGATTGATAGATCATGAAATTGAGAAGACCCTTTCATTTTAGGTTTTTAAATTCTTTTTTTACTTTCATTTTACTTTTTAATGTTCCTGGTTAAAATTTTTATACAGAAAATGATTTAAGTTGCATTCTACATATATACCGTAATACCTTGCAAACAAATGCATGCAATTCAAATCAAAATTTTAAGAATAAATGCGCCAAAAAAAGCTATTTTTAAAGCGATTGGAAAAACGTAAAAATAATCAAAACATTGTTTGGTACTGTTGATTAGGTTCTTTATTAGAATATATGGTAAAAAATTAAAAATTCTTTTATTTTGGGGTGCATTAATTGTTAAAATTTTTGGTTTTAATTCAATGCATTCCTATACAAGGTATTACGGTAGATAAAAAAGATAAAAAGGCATCTTTTAAGCATATCAAATGCTTTCTTAAAATCTACAAAAAGTAAAGCAATTATTTTTTTGAGATGTAAACTCTTTCCACAGAAATTTAGAATTTCATGTAAGGCTGTTTGGCATGAATGAGAAATTGTAAATCCATTCTAATTCTTATTTAACAACTTTTTAGATAAAAAGAAATCTTAATTTGTTTTGCTAGAATTCGTTCAAAAAGTTTTTTAATAACGGGTATTCAATAAAAGTTGTCGCTTTTATGTTTTCTTTGATAAAATATTTTTTGTAAATCCAAATCTTTTGAAATTGTAAACGTTTGTTCGATGGACTTTTACGTACACAAAAAAATAAATCAAAGTCATAACTCGTCTTTTTTTTTTTTACCAGAAAGCATTTCTTATTTTCAAAATTGTTTTTTTTTTCAATCGTATAATGATAAATACGTTCGTTTTCCAATAATAAACACTAAAAATAACATTTTTTTTTGTACCGAAGTTTCTTAATAAACTAGCTAATTAAACAACAACACAAAAATTAGCCATTTCGATCGATCGATCTTTAATAAACACAATTAAACGCCGAAAAATTTTTGAAGATTTATTTTTATAAGAAATTCCTTTTTATTATTTTTTTTTTAGTGTGTTGTAGAATTAGCTACAACAACAGAAAAAGAACAAAAAATAGAAAAGAACCCTTGATATTTTAATTAAAATAACTTTCGATTTCTTTATTTTAGATATCTTTATTTTGTTTTTATTAAACAATACACACAAAAAAAAATAGACGAATGCTTGTAATGAAGAGTAACAGAATTGTTACTTGTATCATACAAAGCATTTAGATTTTTTTTTGTGTTTAATTTTTGTAATTTTAACTTGGAAATGTTTATATTTCAAAAGCGCAGGAATAGAAAAGACGAAAAACCACATAAAAACTCATCGACAAGACAAAGTATTCAAGGTAATAGCTATAATTCTCACATTGAAAGTCCTAGAAGTACTCCACCAGAAGAAAGAAATTATCAATCACCACAGTCACTACCGTCACCACTATCACAGCCACCACCACCCCCACCTTCACAACCACCACAACCTCAATCCCAACCACCACCACCACAACATCATTTTAGTCCAGTTCTAAGCCGTCGCGATATGCATCGAAAAAAACCGCGCAAAATAGAAAAATTCAAAAATGCTTGTAAAAAAACAACGACTTTTCTATTTTCCCGTGTCGGTTTATGTATAGTATGTATCGGTTACGTTGCCATCGGTGGTCTCATTTTTCGATCCATAGAAGGTTCGTATGAGGATGAAAAAATGAAAAATAAAACCCTAGTTGGTGATTTAGTCAATTTAAGAACAGATACTTTAGTTAGTGAAATATGGAATATGACTAAATTCGAAAAAGTTTTCCACGAAAAAAATTACACTTCTAAATTAAAAGCCAAATTGATCGAGTATCAAAAAAATTTAACTGACGCTGTAAAAGAAGGCTATAAGGGTAGTTCTAATCATAACATTACAAAATGGACTTATCCTGGTTCCATACTTTACTCAGTTACTATTGTTACCACTATAGGTTACGGTCATATTACATGCGAAACCGATACTGGTAAAATAGCGACTATTTTCTATGCTATTTTTGGTATACCAATGATGTTGTTATGCTTGGCTAATATAGGTACATCAATGGCGAATTTGTTTAGGTTTTTGTATGCTAGAGTTTGTTGTGGTTATTGTAATTATGTCCGGCGAAGAAATATACGTATGAAAGCAGCTGTTACGTTAAGTACGGCTGCAGCTGCTGGTCAAGCTAATGCGGCAGCTGCAGCAGCGGCTTTGTCTCTAGCTGCCTTAACGTCAAATAATTTATTAGCTCATGCATCAACAGATGAAAAATACAATGATGGTGAGAAATATGGAAAAGCGACAGATCCTACCGAATTAATAGACTTAATTGACGAGACTAATTTAGTAGATTATAAAAAAATAACAGTTCCTATAAGTATAACTCTATTTGTCTTAAGTAGTTATGTTTTGTTGGGTGGTATTTTTTTTAAAACTTTGGAAGAATGGACTGTTATTGAAGGAGTTTATTTTTGTTTTATTACATTGAGTACTATTGGTTTAGGCGATTATGTACCGGGCAATTCTATTAATGATTCAGATACTCAAGCTGAATTGAAATTGGTTGGTTGTTCGTTGTATTTGTTAATGGGTTTGTCCTTATTGGCAATGTGTTTTAATTTAATGCAAGAGGAAGTAAGCATTTTAAATTTTATTTAGGAATATTTAAAGAAAGTTAAAATGTTTTTTTATAATTTGATAAAAAGGTTACGGCTAAATTTAGGAAATTGGCAGTTCGACTTGGTATTATTGATGATCCTAATTATTGGTGATTTTGTCAATCAATCAAAATTAATAAAAAAAAAAGTGCAATTATTATTTATATAAAGACATAATTCAAGTCGATAAAAAAAAATGATTTTTTTGTTATTTATTTTATTGTTTTGAATTTAAAACATTTAGATGCAAAATTTTTTTAAATAAAAAGTTTATATATTTTAATTAAATACTTTATAGTAGACTGTAAAAATTACCGGTGTGATTAAAGATTTTTTTCTTAAAAAATAGAAAATAATTTAATTTGTCCTAATTGTAAAATTTCTCTACCAAAAAAAGTAAATTTTTCTCTAGAGACTAAACCTTTTCTCTCTTATTGGATTATTCTTTCAGTTCGTTCTTATCTTCGATTTTAGAATGTATTTATTTAGAATGTTACCGCTCCTCTAATTGTGTTGGCAATTCATCTAAGCTAATGTCGCTATTTCATTAGTTATGTCTTGAGTGAGTCTTGAGTGAATAGTTCGCTCGAGTTTAGTCGTTCCTTAGTTTACGAGGAATTGGTTCTTAGCGATTTCGACATTTTCGACTGTCGGCTCAATCCTGAGTGCATAGATTGGGTTAGTGGTTTTGCATTTGGTCGGTATACCAAGAGTTATCTATATATTGCGCTCGATTCGTTTAACTTTCATTAAATCTCTTTGTGTTAGGTATAGGCTGTCTACCACATAAATTATTACCGGTCTAATAAAGGTTCTGTATAGTTGCCTTTTCATTATTGGGTGCATCGTTGTTTAACCAATTTACTGAAAAATTTATTTAATGTAAATGTTAAAGTTGAGCGTGACTTTAATTCTTTATTAAGTCAATATCTACGGAAAAAATATTTTGACATCGCTTTTGCATTACTGTATTTAACTTAATGTACATTAGTTAAATAACTATATTAAAAATATAAATATTATATTTATGTTCATTTAAAGATTTGTTTAGACAATTGTCTACATTGCATGAAAATAGCACATCAAAATTGAAACATTTTCAAATAATTTTGATGCTGCATTACAAGATGTCCGACATGCACCTTGAACAACATATTTTAGTTCGAATTATATATTTCGTTCTTCGGAAAGATTGAGCAAACCTTTATAGAAATTAAAAAAATTTCTTGCTCATGACTACTCAAACAAAATGCAATAGGATGAACTTTATGATGTGTATCAGTTCTGACAAATACGGTTAAAGGAAAGTCTAGTTTATAAGTTTTTTTGTAATTTTCTGATTTGGTGATTTTGTCATTTTTTTTCCAACATAATTATTACTTTAACATTATTTTTAAAAAAAGTTTATGTAAGTATTTCAAATTTTATTTAATTTAAGTCTCAATAATTCAAATAATTTTTGAAAAACATTTCCATAATAAAATATTAGTTAAGCATTAATGATTAATTTTTGTTTTCCTCATTTTTTTTTACTTGTTAATCTTTGTTCCCCTTTTATGTGATAAAGTCTTATTGATATATTATAGGAATTAAATCAATAGACTCCACCCAATCTCCTATGCATATCTCTTAAGATGGCGAAGGTTTTTTTCCAGTGCAACTACTCAAAAATCCAAAGGAAATTTATATATATCGTTTGGATTAAATCATTCTTAAATTGCTTTTTTGATGTTTTTTTTAGCGTTTAGTTTATCGGGAATCAAAAGTCAATTTCCCGCCTAATTACGACCGATTTCCAAACGTTTAGTGTTATTTGGAAGAACAACGATAAGTAGAATTTAGTGATGAAATCGAATATTGAATTTTCAAAGAAAATTACAATGTTTTTTTTTTGTTTGAGTTAAAAATTTGAAATATCTCAAAATTCAAATTAGGTATTCAATTTGTAATAAATTTTGATTTTAAATTTGAATTAAAAAAAATTTTGCGAATTAAAATTCAATTAAAAAAGAAATTGAATTTTACTATGAATATTTAAATTAATATAAATAAAAATATATATAATTTTTTTATATATATAATTTTTTGAAGTAAAAAACAATCTGAAACAATCTTTTTGTGTTCCTCTTACTTTAAAATAACTGTTTTTCAAAATCTTTAGATTAATAAAAAAGTTCCGTCTTTATATTTAGTTTAATAACTTTTTTTGAAAAAAATAAATTTAATAAATTCTAATGAATAAAAAAAAAATTAAGATTTTTCTTTTAGACTTTATCACATAAACAGAACTAAAGAGTAACATAGAAAAAATCTTCAAGGGAAAAGCAGTTGGCGTATTGAAGTTTCCAGGGGCCAAGTCTTGCTTTATTTTTTTATTTGTTCCCATTTAATGTGATAAAGTCTAAAAAAAAATCTTAATTTTTTTTTATTCATTAGAATTTATTAAATTTATTTTTTTTCAAAAAAAAATTATTAAACTAAATAAAAAGAAGGAACTATTTTATTAATCTCAAGATTTTGATAAACAAACAGTTATTTAAAGTAAGAGGAACAACAATAATTGATTAAAAAGTTTTTTGATTCTTAAATTACTGTTTTTTTTCTTTTTTTGAAAAGTCATAATTTTAAAAAATTATATTTTATATTTTTTTTACGAAAAATATCTTTCAACATTTAAAATGATGGGCTTTAATACACTCAGCCACATGTTTTGGCATCGGTTCAATTAAATTTTTTACTACTTCACTAGGATCCTTCAACCATTGATCAAAAAAATCACAATTTAATTTCTCAACCGAGATTATCTTTAGGTCATTATGGTCAATATATGACCATAATTTCTCTTTTGGATTTAGATTAGGTTTACTTGAATACCAAGAAAGGGCCGATTTTGGCAAGTTTAAGTTCTTTTAAGATTTTGGGATTTTTTTTAAAAAAAATTTTAATTTGAAGAAAATGATAAAAAACATAATTCATTAAACAGAAAATAAAAAATTAATAAAAAACTAGCTGAGAGATTTGACTTTATTTTTCTTAAAATTTTATTAATCGAATTTTTCAAAAATATTAAAGTTCCTAAACTTATAATTACTTACATATTACTTACATAGATTTTTACAGGGATTATCAAGTACAACACATCTTATATGCACATATAACTGATAACGATACAACCGAAAACACTTATTAAAAACTGGTAAAGAATTTTGAATTGTACAAATCTATATCGGCTTTGTAATAATAGAGCATGTAATAAAATAGCTGAAATAAATTAGCCAAAAAATTAAAATAAATCAATTAAATCAGCCAGGTAAATTTAACAAGCCCGAATCTTACCTGAGAAAAATAGCATAATTAAATAAATAAAAGTAATATTTATTGAATTGAATTAACCTCCTTTA
>NTPY01000058.1:127499-138798 GCA_002922825.1 Brachionus calyciflorus
ATTTATTCACAAAGGTCAAACGAATTTCGCCGTTTATTTGTGGAGTTTTCAATTTAATTTTTGAATGTTTCGACATTTAGAGATAGTTTCAAACTTTGGAAATTTTTTTTAACTTCAAATCACATTTATTTTCAAATTGTATACGACTAATGAAATGGGGTTATTTGGCGTAAATGAGGGTATTAATTCCGAATATTTTCGATTTGAAATCATGTAATAGGTGACGGTTTTTTTTTTAATTTAATTTTTTTTAAGAAGTGATTTCATAAAATCTGCAGTCTACCTTAAAATAATTTTTTTGTTGACGAGCATTTGGGTTAGGATGTTTGGATTATTTTGAAACCAATTTTTAAAAAAGGAAAAATTGACAGTTATCAGGATCCGCAAGCATTATATATGATGTGACATGAATATTAATTATAAAATTTCAATCTTTTCTATACTAGAGTGTTATTGTATATAAACGGCGAAATTCGTTTGACCTTTGTGAATAAATACTTTATTTTAAGCTTTTTTTAGCTTTTGATAGACTAAGCTGGAAAAACTAAATTAAGTCAAACTCATGTACTCTTTTTTCTAAAAAAGGCTATTTTATTTGAAATTTTTCTTTTAGAATTTAAAAATTATTGAAATTGAAGATATTAAATTGATTTATTTTAAAAAAGTTTATTTCTCCAGAATCAGCTAAGGAGTCTATTCTATAAAAATATCAGAATAAATAAAAAAATTGTTGTTAAGTATAGAAAATAAATAAATTTATCAAAAATAATCTCGAATTAGATGGTCAAGAAAAAGACTATTCATTCCGCCGGATTCATTTCAGTTAATAGCAGACTTTCATCAATACTGGTCACTAGGAAAGGAGAATGATTTTTTTTTTGTATAGAATTGGTAGCGGTAATTCATTAATTACATCTAAGTTTGGATAGTATTCAATCTTACTTTAACTCAAAAATCACTATAACTTATGAAAGTCTCTAACATAGAATTGAAGCAGCTTTAAAACCGGTTGAGGCACTCTTGAGTAAATGCGGTTAAAAAATATTTTTGGGTAAAGTAACTAGAATAAATTTTTTTATTATTAAAAAGATGGTCAAACTCATGTTAAGATCAAGTAACTAGATGAGAGATTTGAAATATGATGAATTTATTCAAGACTAATGTTAGAGAGCTTTTAGAGAGAGTTTATATTTACAATATTTTCTATGTTTAAAATTTATTTAACTTCATAATTTTTGGATTCATAAGAATGAACATTTATAAATAAATATATCAATAAATCATCTAATCAATAAATTATAAAACTTTAAATTTTTCTCAGATTTGAGTTAATTTCTATTCGTTTTTATATATGTTTCCAAATTGTTTAACTTTGAAATAATTGATTTTCGTTAAATTATTGAGTTTGTAATGGTCTAATCTAAACGCCCAAGTCAGGTGCACAACTAGACACCCATCCCGATATTTAAAAAAAAAATTTTGAAAATCGGTTGAGGCACTCTTGAGTAAATGCGATTACAAACTTTTTTTGGGTAAAGTAACTAGAATACATGAGTTTTTTTTAATTTTTAAAAAGATGGTCAAACTCATGTAAAAACACTTATCGTTTATTTATGTTATTCGAGTAATAATCCATCAATGAAAAAATCTTTTCAGATTTAAAATTTTATTTAGAAAACAATACTTTGATTTGGAAATCTTAGAAAAAGAAAAAGATGTTCTTTTTAGCCATCATTTTAATAAGTGGTAATTCAATTTGATTAAACATTTTTGAAAATTTATTTCAACTTTTTTTATTTTAGTTCAAATCGGTGAACAATTCGAATTTTCAAGTTTTCCTTCAATCCCAAGTATGAAAGCCACTTAACTATTAAAAATGTCAGTGTATTAATAGCTTATTATTCTGCAATAATCTTATATATAAATTTACGAATCAGCATGTTGTTTTTTATAATTGATACAGTACTTGTCACGAAAAAATTGTTCTATTTTTTACCTAATCTTTTGTTATTTTGAAATCCTATGATCACGTTTGGCTTGTGATTAAAGCTTGATATGGCAACTTTTTTTAATAAAGCTTTTTTCTTTTTGGGTTCAAATCAAAATAGCCCAAAAAAATTTATAAAAATTTTTTTTCAAAAGAAAAAGTTAATTTTGATTGCAGTTTAAGATACTGGCTCCTTTTAAAACATAGACCCCTAAATTTTTTAAAAACATACACTCGGGTGTATTTCTCAATTCTTACTAATTTTTTCCACTTATTTGTTTTTCACGGATCTACAGTAAAACATAGAAAAGAAAAAATGTAGAAAAAAAATATAACGGTCGCCCAAAAATGCTCGACAGTTTTTTCGAATTAAAAAAAAAAATTGTTTTCGGATTTTGATAAAATTATGAAAATTTACTATCTTATACAGAATTTTGTCTAGTTTCCGAAAATAACAGGCTTTAAAAAAAAAATTTTTTTTTAAATTCGGGACACCACTTTTCATATGTCATTTTGTAGAGAATAAAATCCTGATTAAAATGAGCTTTTGATCTTAACTTTATTACGCGACCAAAAATTTTTTAAATAGGGAAGAATTTAAGAATAAATCAGAATTGGAGTGGAGCGTGTCGCTTTTGAACAAAAAAATCAGGAAGTGAACAGCTTTAGTAAAAAAGTGAGGAAAAGAGAAGAAGAGAATGGTGCATATTGTCGCAATTTAATTTTTTAAAAAAAAATTAAAAAAATGAATGTCATTGTTAAAAAATTGAGTAATTTTTTTGTTGTTTAAAGTACCAAGGATTGTATATCAAATTGAAGTTAAAAATTTAAGCTTTAATATGCTATGCTGGATAATGTCCTATATTTAGTAAAAATCTAAACTAAAATCCGCTGACCGATCCCACCATCAAAAGTCGAAAAACTAAAAAAAAACTGAAAATTCAAATTTTTGGTTTCATGAGCCAGTCATTTAAAAGCTAAGATTCTGGTGATTTTTTGTGCAAAATTTTAAGTAATTACTTAATAATTCGACAAAATGGAATCTGTATTGAGATTTTAATTTTTTAAAGGACCACTATACAAATTTTGATCAAAAAAGCACTTCTTTTTGTAAGCAGCTCCTAAACGTTGGAAAAAAGATTCATATCGATATATTGGAATATAATCCTAGGACTTGGTTTGTAATAATCGATCACATTTTTAAAAATAATACTGGATTGGTTGACTCCATAAAATATGTAATTATCCTAATTAAAGATAGCATGATAAACAATCAGTGTTATTTTCATTTCTTTAAAATTTTAAATGATTTATTAAAAGTCGACTTTAAGTAATTTTTATCTAATTTATCTATTTTGTGCATATATTTTTATATATTTTTTTTTTAATTTGCCTATGAGGCTAAATCAATTAAATAATAATTATAATAAACATCAAAAGTTACTAAAAAAATAAGCAATTTTCCTTAAAATTCTTATTTTAAAAAATATGTGAAAATTTTGAGTTTTTTTCAAAATATTTTTTTTTAAATCGTCATAAAATTGATATCAATAGCTCATTCTAATCAAGATTTTATTCTCTACAAAATGACATATGAAAAGTGGTGTCACGAATTTCATAACCTTCAAGGACAATTTAGGGTAAAGGTGGTATTTAGGGTCAAAAACGATGATGGTTTATATAAAAAAAATTTTTTTTAAAGCCTGTTATTTTCGGAAACTAGATAAAATTCTGTATAAGATTGTAAATTTTCATAATTTTATCAAAATACGAAACAAATTTTTTTTTTATTCGAAAAAAATAAAAGAAAGAAACTTAACAAATAAAAGAAAAATTCACTAAAATTAAAATAAAATTCATTAAAATAAAATTTCATAGAATTTTAATGTTTTTATTAAAAATTTTAAAAAGTCTAAAACAAAATAAAAAAACTTAAAAAAGTTATTAGAAAAAAAATTTTTGAATGCAAAAAATAAATTTTATAGTCTTGAATTTTAAAATAAATTCCGATTTAGCAAAAGAAACCTTTATTAACGGTTTTTCATGCTTTGTTGAATTAATTAGTTTATGAAGTTTTTTGCGAATGTTTTTTGATTTTTCGAACTTTTTATTTTTCTAAAAATAAATTTAGCCGATTCTCTAAGCAATATTGAGTGACCGAAGTTATTTGGTTGTGGTTTTCAGTAAAACTACCGATCAGTTTTTTCCAAAATTCGAATTTTTTCATCTATGGAGAATATCTTGTTAAATATTGGTCGGGAAAAGTTGAAAATTCTATACAGACTTTTGACCGACCGGAGTTGGTATAAAATTTTGTTGAAGAAAAAAATAGTGGTCAGTTTTTTCAAAAAAAACAGCGATCTGCGTTTTAGTAATAGCCAAAAAATTAAGATTGAAAACTCAAATTAAAGAAATTAAAAATATCGAAAGAGCAAAATATATAGAAAATCGTTTTATAAAAGTAACCAATAGGCGATTTATCACTTTAAAGTAGAGAACATCATTTAAAGGTAGAGAATATCACGGGTTAGGGTTCCCGGTTTTTCATACCTACATATTTATCTTTTTCATAGTCGGGTGGAAAATCATACTGGGCCCAGATGTACAGTACAAAGCCAAAATAAGTTAACGAGCTGTTCGATCATGTTCGAGCAGTGTTTGTTTCTGTTCGTGTTTTCGTTAACTTATTTCAGCTTTGTACTGTAATATAAGATGTAATATTTGAGATCTAAATGCGAAAAGTGTATGAAGATTCGCATAAGACTTTTGTAATTTAAATTAAATTTACGTAATTTTACGTAAAATTACGTAAATTTACGTAAAATCAAAAAGGGACAAAAAATTTCAAAATTTTCCAATTTTTTCCTATTTTTAAAAATTCATTTTAAGAAATTCGAATAGAAAAAATTTTACATTTTTTACCTTTTTTTACGTAAATTTACCTTTT
This sequence comes from Brachionus calyciflorus, assembly GCA_002922825.1. Taxonomy (NCBI): domain Eukaryota; kingdom Metazoa; phylum Rotifera; class Eurotatoria; order Ploima; family Brachionidae; genus Brachionus; species Brachionus calyciflorus. Next base: position 132,434 of record NTPY01000058.1, read on the forward strand.
TTTACAAAAAATATTTACGTAAATTTACGTAAAAAAAGGTAAAATTACGTAAATTTACGTAAAATACAAAAATCATAACACCACTGTAACTCGGTATAAAATCATTTTATATTTCAGTTTTGAATAAAATATTTACGACCCCGACTTTGAGCGATCGTCAAAACATATTTTTTAAAAACAATACAATACTGGTCGCCGATGACCTCGGGACAGTATTGTTTTATTTTTACAAAAGTGGAAAAGTATAAAATAAATATAAAAGCGTCTGTTATTTATACGCGTTAACATTGTGGAATAGCGTAGGATTGGCTACGCCAGAGCTGTGATCCCGATCGTGAGGAAACGTCCGCTGGGTTAGCAGCGGATTCCACGTAATGAACGCTGATGTCGAAGAGCTGTTTGTAGACGTTGAAGAGTAGGATGAAGCTGAAATACGCGTTCCAATTGTGTTCATTCGCTAACATTACTGCCCATTTCGCTGTTCAGTGTTATCGATAAATAACTGTATGCGCTCACCATAAATAATGTCCTTAAAAATGTCGAAAAAAACTAGGGACGCCGCCGTCTCGTTAAAGAGGATATTCCTAGTGGCGGATGGTCCATCGCTGATGACATTCTCTACTTGGAGGAACGCCACCATTCCAAGGCCATCCTGGGCCCTATCCGGTTTTGGATTAGGACTAAAGTTTATAAAATTGATCCTATTGATCTTAAATATAATAAAAACGAAATGAAAATAAATCTTCCCTAAGTTAGGACTCATTTTGAGACAATCAAAAAACAAAAGAACTAGAGGAGATAAAACGATTATTTAATTAAAATTTAAAAAATTTTATATTTTATTTAATTATTAGAATTTCGCAGTAAAGTAATCTAGAAGCGAAAGTTTCTAATTTTTAAGAATTTATTTATTGGCATAATAGAATTTAGATTCGAGGTTTTTCCATGATCTCTCAACACTAATGTCCAAAAAAAAAGATACACAATATATTAAGAAACGACCTACAAAGCTTTAAATATTGATTTCAAATACTTTAAATAATCGTAAGAGAATTGACTTTTAAAAAACTATGAATGTCTCATTTAAATCAAATTGTACAATTGAACCTCGTTAAACCGAATCATTTCTATTTTTGTACAATAAAATTAAATTCGTTAATCCGGAATTTCCGTATCCTGCAGAGAAATTGTACACCGATTGAGCCGGATTAACGAGATTGGAGTGTATAATAGTTTGAATGCTTTTCTAGTCTTTATTGTGCCATAATACACAATTAGAATTTTTTGACCAAGATGATCCTTCTTTTTTCGATGCAAACTAAAAAATAAAAAGACTTAAGTAAATTTAAAATCTAGTATGGCGGCTGAATAATAGATACCAACCTCGTTAATCCGACCCAATTGATGGAGTATTTTTTTGCAGGTTTATCGAAAAAGCCGAAGTATCAAGTTAAAACTATACTAAATGTAACTGAAAATTAGATATCATGCTGAGAAAACGAGGTTCGATTATAAAATTATCTTAATTTATTTTTTAAATCGTGTTCAACAAATCGACCAAAGCGGTTTGTTCATTAATATAAGGGACATGATTGGCAGTCAAATATCTGGACTTGGTTTAGTAGTTTTCAAATATTATAGTTTATTTTATAAAAAAAGGGGGATTTTTTTATTCATACGAGAAATAGCAGGCCTCATAAGTTTATCTAAAGTATGGCTGAAAGCGAAAAAATATTAAATAAAAATCTCTGAAGAAAAACGTTGGTTTTCCATTGAGAATCGCAAATCTTTTTTTTAATTTGAATCTCTAATAAATCTCATTGAAATCTAAATTGAGATTGAAAAGAGATTAAAGGAGTTTAATAGCGTGCGCTATTAAATAAAATAAAATAAAGAGAGAGAGGGAGAAAATAAATAAAACAAAATAAATGTTTCTCTCTTCTTTATTAAAAACTTAAAAACTAAAAAAGAAAAACAACAGTATTTATACTGACTGTGTTACATTACTCCCTCGCCAAGGAAGAACGGCTCCTGACGTTCGGGGTAATATAACTCAGTCAAAATAAGATTATTGTTCCAGCTCGGCAACGACGTCAACGAAGGCTTGATCTTCATCTTCGGATTCGATTGTTACTTCAGCTCCGGGCTGTTCAGGATTTGGAACATGGTCTTGCATTCGCCTCAACATGCGGCCTCTACCAATAATCCCACGCAACAATATGTCGGCATTTAGATTGATAGTGACGTTTGGTCTTACGATCACAGGTGCTGCTGCTGCTTGTTCTGTATCTGCTGGCTTCAAGTTTGGTGAGTTATGTTCGGCCTGAGCTGTTCGTTTAGGTTGTGGTTCTAATGGGACCCAACATGATGTAAAATTCTCAGGACCGCCAACCATTAATTGTCCGTCGAAAGGGGTGGTCCTGACCATTTAGAGGAGCCATTGATTCTGGTGAACTTCAACCATCACCATAAAAATAATTGGGGTGTTCCTCCTCTCGACGAACCGACATCTCAACAAACCTCCGCGTTGTTGACCACCATTACGCCATACCCATTCCTCGATTGCCATTCTGGTCACATTCCTCATGTCCGCCCTCGGTTCCACACGCACCTCGAGAGGGACTTGCTTGTATTCGCAAATTTTCTGCGCTGCCATACTTTAATATTGTCTGAAATGAAAAATTAAATTTTTACTTTTATAAAAAGGATAAATTCAAATTTTGGAAAATTAAGAAATTTAAAATTTAATTTTTTATAAAAATAAAAACTTTAATTTTAATCTTGCAATATAATCAACTGCATTTCAAAAACATATGCTGAGACGACCTCAACCTCTATACAGCATTCTTAAAACTGTTTTTAGCTCAGCTCGGTAATCATGCATCACTGGGTCATCGAAATTGTCTTAACTTTTAAATCTCAATTCATTGAACATAGCAGCACGAACAGCCTCATTAACATAAATTAATAAAATAAAAAAAATAACAAATTTCATTTCACATCAAAATAGCAAATAAAACATTAACATAAAACGATAAAAATATCACGTTTAAAAATAAGTAAGTCGGTCCGGCCCTTTTCTGTTTCGCTTCGACCTTCTCTGACTAGCCTCCTCCCCGGCCAATAAATCAGCACGTTGAGCTGATTCGATCTGTTTCTCTAAGTAATAATTAGGTTCAAAATCAACATCCGTATTACTCTTTTCGGCAAAGCTCTCCATTTCAACTGTTTCTGAACCGTTTTGCCCGGCATCTAAAACCTTTTCTGTTGAGCAATATTCATGATCAATTTCAACTTGTTTTTCATGGAACGGTTCATCTGTATCTGCTACAGCTAATTCCAAATCCTTATCTAACCGCACTTCGTCCCGATTTTCACAAGGATTTACTTCTGACTCCTCTAAAAAGGATTGATATCTAGTGTTTACTGCTGGCCTGAAACATTTTTTCAGTCGGTTAGCATGGACTAATTGTTTCTTTCCACCAGAATCAGGCCTAATTAGATAATTATGCTCGCCTCGCACCTCGGTAATAGTATACGGACCTTTCCACTTGTGACTTAATTTTTTGGAGACACCTTTTTTCTTAGATTGTTTGAGCAGGTACACCCTATCTCCGATCACATACTGCGCAGCTCTCACGTTCCGATCTGCGTAAAATTTAAATTTACTAACCTTAAAGTCCGAGTTTTTGGCCACTGTTTCGTAACACTTTAACAGATCTGTTCTGATTTTACTAGCGTAGGCCTGAACATCTAAATTTAAATCAAGTTCAGGGCAAGGAAACATTAGATCAACAGGTAATTTCGGTGTCCTGCCATAGACTACTTCGAAAGGTGTAACACCGGTAGTGTTATGAACCGCCGTGTTATAAGCAAATGCTAGCTTGGATAAATACTGATCCCATTCTCTTTGAGTGTCTGCTACGTAGCAAGCTAACATTTGTTCCAAAGTACGATTGAACCGCTCTGTTTCGCCATCACACTGCGGATGATACGCTGAGGTTCTTAATCTTTGGATATCCAAAATGTCGAACACTTGATTCATCAGCTCCGATTGAAAATTAGTACCTCTGTCAGATAATGCGGCTTCTGGTACACCATGACGACAAATATATTCCATCAGACAATTTGCTACCTCTTCCGTCTTCTGGGACTCTAAAGCAAAAAGTTCGACATATTTTGACAAGTGACAAACTATTACTAAAATGTATAAGCGCTCTGTCTCAGTCGTTGGTAACGGTCCTAAAATATCCCAAGTGATCATTTGAAATGGTCTGCTTGTTCTGATCGGCACAATTGGTTGTTTTGTATAAACTTTTGGGGCTTTAACAAGTGCACACTGTTCGCACTGTTGTATATATTTGGCAATATCCTTGAGATAATTCGGCCAATAAAATCTTACCTTTAGTTTGTCCGTGGTTTTATCAACACCTAAATGACCACCTAACGGATCGTCATGTACCTTTTTCAGCACTGCTTGCCTATCGCTCCTGGGAACGACGTACTGAAAATGTATACCATCATCTTCCTTATCGTAATTTCGGTACACATTTTTACCAAAAATTCTAAATCTCTTAAATTGACACCAATACACATATAATTCAGGATCTGTCTTTTCACACTGAACTGGTCTTCTACCTTCTCGAACCCACGAGTACAGCGCTGCTACAGCTTCGTCTACTAGCTGATTTTCGTTGAATTCTACTTCTTGTAAAATTACCTTGTTTACGACGAAACCGGGGTCAAGATAAGTTTCCGTTTCAGATTCCTCTTCTTCCAATAACCATCTGGACAACGCATCAGCATTTCCATTTTCATGTCCTTGCCTGTATTCAATATCAAATTCATACATTCGTAATTCTATCAGCCAGCGGGTAAGTCTAGGAGCAGGATCTTTCAGGTTTTTCAACCAAATCAAAGGTTTATGATCGGTTACAACTTTAAATTTCTTACCAAAAAGGTAGCTTTTGAAATGCTCAATCGCCATAACGATCGCCAATAGCTCTCTTTCTGCTGCTGAATACTTCCGTTGAACTCGAGTAAACCTCTTACTCCAATAAGCTACCGGTCTCCACATTCCACGAACTTTCTGACTCAGCACTGCTCCCGCACTTGCGTTACTTGCATCTGTTTCCAATCTGAACTCTTTCTCGAAATCAGGTAAAACTAGTACATCTCTATTATCATCAGTTACTGTGAGATATTGTCGAAGATCGTCAAAACTTTTTTGGCAATCATCATTCCATTCAAAATTTTTGCTTTTCTCTGTCGCCTGGTGTAGAGGACCAGCGATTTCAGCAAAACCTTTAACAAAACGTCTATAGTGATTCGCTAAACCCAAGAAGCTTTGAAGTTGCCTGAGTGTCTTCGGGCGATCGTATCTGTACAGCACCTCTATTTTTGTCTCAGATGGTCTTACGATCCCTTCAGAGATTATGTGACCCAAATATTCGATAGTTGTCACAAACCATTCACATTTTTCCCAATTAACGCTCAGAACTGCCAAACGAATTCTTTCTAATACGGTTCTCACGTGTACATAATGCTCTTGAGTTGTTTTCGAAAAGATGATGATGTCGTCCAGATACACGAGACAAAAAACATTAATTATGCCTTTAAGAGCCTTTTCCATCGCTCGCTGGAACGTTGCTGGCGCGTTAGTGAGACCGAATGACATAACATTGAACTCAAATAGCCCAAATTCAGTTATAAACGCCGTTTTAGGTTTATCTCCTTCTTTTATACCGATCTGATGATAACCCGATATCAAATCAAGTTTAGTGAACCTTCTCGCTCCGTTCAATAAAGCTATCATTGTTTCGATTTTAGGAAGAGGGTAACTATCTTTGACGGTTACTTCATTCAATTTCCTGTAGTCGATACACATTCTGATCTTTTTATTACTCTTTTTTACCAATACGATTGGAGACGCCCATGGGGATTCACTTTCTCTGATCAGACCAGCGCTTAACAAAAGCCCACTCTTTTGAACGTGACTTAAAGCTTTGGCTCTGTAATTCAGGTTCACGCAGATCAGACATCATATTTCCACTAACTGGTGTAACCGCTGTAAAGTCTTGGTTACGTACTGAGCGGTCATAATCACTCTTATTATTGACTACCATGTCACATGCTTTGAATGGATTGACTGGAGTCTTCATCTCTCTGGTTGCATCATCGGTGCACCACGTGCTCGCAAATGGATTCGTTGGATTTGTAGACCACGTGTTAAACTTGTTCTCCTTTAAAATTGGAAGCGGTACTGTTTGCTGCTGCTCTGACTGCACGTGAGGTGAACTTCTTTGTCTTGAAAGAGTATCGAAATCTAAAAAGTTTAAACCTTTACCAGAATTAGCAATTACATC
>NTPY01000058.1:139141-154315 GCA_002922825.1 Brachionus calyciflorus
GGCGGCTGAATAATAGATATGAACCTCGTTAATCCGGCTCAATTGATGGAGTGTTTTTTTACAGGTTTACCGAAAAAGCCGGAGTATCAAGTACTAAATGTAACTGAAAATTAGGTATCATGCTGAGAAAACGAGGTTCAACGAGCTTCGGTTATAAAATTATCTTAATTTATTTTTTAAATCGTGTTCAACAAATCGACCAAAACGGTTTGTTCATAAGGGACATAACTGGCAGTCAAATATCTGGACTTGGTTTAGTAGTTTTCAAATATTATAGTTTATTTTATAAAAAAAGGGGTATTTTTTTATTCATACGAGAAAAAGCAGGTCTCATAACTTTATCTAAAGTATGGCTGAAAGCGAAAAAATATTAAATAAAAATCTCTGAAGAAAAACGTTGGTTTTCCATTGAGAATCGCAAATCTGTTTTTTAATTTGAATCTCTAATAAATCTCATTGAAATCTAAATTGAGATTGAAAAGAGATTAAAGGAGAAATCTCACCCAGCCGCAAATTAGATTTCAAATAAGAGTGTGACCTGTGTATATTCTTTAGCAAGTCAAGTTTTTTTTCTTAAATTTGTTGCAAAGAAACAAACATTATGACATTTTTTTTATTTAAAAGAAACCTTTGAAATGAGTTAATTTTTTCCTTTTACTTTAAGACGATTTTCGATTTGCTAGAGTTTCTGTTGATACAAAATTGGAATATTTTTCAAACCAAACGATTTTGTTTCAGAATGGTTGGACAAAAAACAAATTCGAATGCTTAAAAAAATGTGTCCAATTTGAAGAATGTACATTTTTCGAATATTATTCAAATAATTGCAGTTTTTATAATTCAGTCAGTAGAAATAGTACAACGTTAAATGGAACTTTTTGGCATAAAATGAATGAATTTAATTGTACTGGTGAAAAAATTAATAATTACAATATAATTCTCAAAAAATATATTCAACAAAGAATTTATTTAAACTCTAGTCAAATTTGTTACATAAAACCATTTATTTTTAGAAGTTTCAGTTCATCGATATTTTTATATTTACCCAACAATTTTCTGAACTGGATTCAGATGAATACATTTTACGGTTGGTTTCAATTACAAAATCTTGACTTGTCAAATAACAAGATCAGCAAAATTGAAGATAGAGCTTTTATAGATTTAACTAATTTAAAAACACTCCATTTACGGTCAAATTTACTGAATAGCTTAACAATAAATATGTTCAGTGGTTTAATTTCATTGGAAAGCTTGTTTTTAGAAAGGAACAAAATAGAAAACATTCATTTAGACTGTTTTAAAGATCTAGTAAATTTGAAAATCTTATATTTGCATTCAAATAGAATATTTACTCTTAATGATAGAGTGTTTCGAAGTTTGTCCAATCTAATTGATTTGAGATTGAATTTTAATACAATAGAAAGCATTGGAACTGAAACATTTTATGGATTAAATTCAATTCGAACAATTGATTTATACGACAATTCAATAAAAAAATTAGACCCATTGGCATTTAATTATTTGGTTACGATTACAAGCTTAGACTTAGGTTTCAACGATTTGGTCAACATAAGTGAATTCGCCTTTAGAAATTTAACGCTTCTAACAACGCTAAGTTTAGGAAATAATAAAATTCAAAGTTTACACCCTTATTTATTTGTTGATTTGATTTCTTTAAAAAACTTACGTGTTTCATGGAATAAAATAGAAATTATCGACAGAGAACTATTTAAGAATTTGACAAAACTTGAATACCTATCACTAGGCTTAAATAAAATAAGATTTTTTAATGAAAGCACATTTTTTCCATTGATAAATCTACAAACACTTTATCTCTATAGCAATTTGTTAACAGATTTGTATGAGAATATGTTTGCTGGTCTAATCAAGTTAATTTACTTATATCTTTTTAACAATCAAATATCGTTTGTTGATAAGAACTCATTTAATCAACTTGACAATATAAAATATTTATATTTAGCCTCTAACGGATTAGATTATTTAGATTTAGAGGTATTTAATAAAACTTCAGATTTAATTTATTTGGACTTGCAAAATAACTCATTGAAAACAATAGATCTTAGCTATTTGAAAAAATTAGAAGGTCTACGATTGGATTCAAATCAATTTTCGAATTTTACAACAAATTTAACAACAATCAAAGAATTGTATTTAAATGGAAATCCATTGGGTTATTTGAACTATTCGTTTTTTGCACAAAATGGTTTGATTCCAAGTCTAAAACAATTAGAAATTAATTACTGCCAACTACAGTCGATCGATATAAATGCATTTAAAGAATACAAAAATCTTGAAACATTGAAAATTTTTGGCAATTCTTTTCAATTTTTAAACGATACTATTTTCAATGGATTAAATAATTTAAAAACGGTCGCTATTAATAGCAATGTCGAAAATTTAACAATGATTCAAGGATCGAATCCATTAATTAAATTTATTTTCAACTTGTAATAACCAATTTTATTTTTTTGAATATTAAATATAAGAAAAATCCAATAAATAAATTAGAAGAAATTAATTCTTATTTTATGCTTACAATTATTGAAAACAACAAAATATTTCTCGAAAACAAATGAAAAATTTTTAATTTACCCTAAAACATTTCAGCTTATTGCGTTTTTTTTTAAAGACATCTCTGAATGATTAAAAAATCAATATTTGATTTTTTTCATATCAAAATTAAGGTGGATAACCAGCAGGAAAGAAATTTTCTTTTTTTTTTTTTTATTTTTGGGTAGGTTATCAACTCAAAAAATAGGGTCTAACATAAAAACACTCAATTGTGTTTTACATGTATCCATAAAAAAATTTTTCTAATTAAACTTGAGTCGCTTAACACAAATTTGCAAAAAAAATATTGGTCAAAAATATCAATTTTGTAGAGCTTGTTACAGGGTACCCTAACTAAGTGGGGTTATAGTTACGTACTGAGTTCAATTTTTTTTTCGCAACCACCTTGGGAGACCCTCATAATCAAAAAAGGGTACTGGTTTTGTCAAAAAAAGCGAGTTCAAATTATGATCGGCAACCTTACTTTTCAGAATTCAAGTCAGGCTTTGTTCATTTTGACTTTTAATAAACTTTATTTAAAAATTTTTGTTATAATTAAATTCCCCGATAGGCCTATTTCGCCACAAATTGGCTTCTTCAGGGGATCTAAATATTTACAAAATTGAAATTTAAATAAAAAAGTTTTACAAAAATTACTAATTTTAAAAAATACATTTTTAATTTATAAAAATTATTGTTTCGAGTAGCCAAAAAATAAAAAAAAAATTTTTGTATATGAAATAATTTTAAGAATTTTAATAATTTACAAAATTGTTTAGTCATTAAATAATTTTAAATTTATTACAGAAAGGATAAAGTTTTAGTCTTTAAATAATTTGATATTTTTGAGTTTAAAACGTTTGAAATAAAAGATTTTATCAATATTCGAATTAAATCTTGTTCAGTGTTTTTTCTTTCTGTATGATCTTCCAGATTTGATTTGAATATTCACACTCTAAAATCTGAATAAATACAATGTTGGGTAGAACGAAAATGTAGGCCCACAACATTATCATCTATTATAGGTTTAAAATTCTTTATCTTATACAAATGTTGATAAATTCTAGTAGCTAAACTTTTAGATGTTTCACCAATTTTGTCGAGTCATGGCACAATTCTTTTTGTAATATGATTGTGAGTCATCCTTGTGTTTATGATTTGGTAAATTGGTTGAGAAAGGAGCAAAAGCGGTCAAATGATAGTTTGGTGAAATTAAAGACTGGGGTGGTAAATAAAAGAAATACTGAACAAGAATATTTAGATACCAGAATAAGAGAGCTATTGAAAAAATATTCAAAAATTCAATTTGAGGATTTTTTTCAAAGTTTATCACTAATAGTTAAATATTAATCAATTAACAAGAAAAAACAAGAACAAAATATAGATATTTTTTTAATTTTTATTAATTAAGCTATTTTGAATAAATTATTAAGTTGGCTATTTTAATTGTTTAATTGGCTATTTTTTTTTCTAATATTTATTTTGAATTGAGCTATTCTAATAAATTTATTTAGATTGAAGGCTAAATTGAATAGTTTTAATTGACATCAGCTATATTAATCTACTCCCATATTTTACATTTAATGCACAAAATAATGTATACAACATTTTTTGTTTGACAATTGCTGCTATCCATTAATGGTAAAATTCGATTATTTACTATTAGATGACTAGAGTTATAAATGTAAAAACATATTTTACAATTTTTCATATTACATTTCATAGTATAATATGACTTAGGACCAAAATCAACTTGACAATTATGGATAGTAATGAGAGCTAAATTAGGCATTATTCTATAGAATATGAAAGGTCTATAAGAGTTTAGCCAATTAAATTCATTTTTTAGCTGATTGAATTCATTTTTTATGACTATTTCAAGTATTTCTGTGTTCTTATCATAAATTAATCCTGTCTTTATTACATTTTTTGAATTAATGTCTTGTTTTGTTTTATAGTTTAGCAAACTATCTCGTTCTAATCTACAAATTTTATTCGATACGGAACATACAAAATTTAAATCATAACCTCTTTTAATTAGAGAGAGGGAACTTTTAAAAGAAAAGAAAAGATAATCGATAAAATCAGTACATATTCTCCTTATCCTACTAATTAGAGAATAAGGGATATTTTCAAAAATATGAGATGGATGGTTTGAAATAGGAAGAAGATAAGAGCCACAATTAGTAGGCTTTACAAAGAGTTTCGTTTTAATCTTATTTAAAAATTCATCATAAGAAATACTTAAATCTAAAAATTGAACGTCTCTATTATAATTTATATTTATTTTTAAATAAATAAATTGCTGTTTAAAAAATTCTAAATTTAATTCGGACATTGAAATTATAAAAACATCATCTATAAAACGAGCATAAATTAATATATCTTTAATAGTGCTAAGCCAATACTTTTCTAAAATATATATATAAAGGTTAACTAATGATGGGCCGCACTTACATCCCATAACTATGCCCTTTAACTGTCTAAAAAATTTTTTATTAAAGATAAAATAATTATTTTGAAATATTAATTTTAAAATAAAAAATAAAGCATAGGCTGAAAGTAGAATAGGGTTCAATTTATCTTTCATATATTCAGTCAAGACATAGCATGCATGTTCAGGATCTCCACTTGTGTATAACGACTCAAAATCTCCTGAATATATGTAAGGTTCAATTTTAATAAATAACTTATTTAATTGTTGAAGTAATTGCTGAGAGTCCTTTAAGATATGATTAATTTTCTCTACCTCAGGTTTAAGTAAAAGATCAATGAATTAAAATAACTTTTCTGTCGGAGTATTTTTACAATTAATTATTGGTCTAGTACTAAATTTAGTTTTATGTACTTTAGGCATTATTCTAAATTTTCCTAAATTTTTCTTTGTCTTAACTAATAATTCAAAAATTTTATGGGAAATATTTGAAGTACGATTTAATTCACTTAGACATTTATTAATTTGATCTATACAATTATCTAACGGATTATGACTTAGCTCTTCATAAAATTCAATATCATTTAAATGTAAATTACTAAGCATAATATAATTATCTTCTGAAATTAAAGAATATCCTAAATTTTTATCATTTTCTATTACTAAAAATGGTTTAAACTTTATGAAGAATAATAAGTCTTCAATTTGTTTTTTATTTAAATTAGAATTAAAAAACATATTTTTGTTAAAAACATTTTGAAAAATTTTTTCTCTGAATTTTAGTGACTCTAATTGAATATTTAAATTGAAATCTTTACAATTTTCAACAAGACTTTGCAAATTAATTTCATTTGAATTATTTAATAGAACAGGTTCAGTTTTGTCACTTTTATCATTTCTTAGATTTTTAATTTTTTCAAAAAATAAATATTTATTAAATATCAAAGTCTGTTGATCAATTGATTTAAATAAATTTAAATAAAAATCTATTTTATTACGGCAAATTCTAGGGACGTAATTTTTACCTAATTTAAGAACTTCAGAAAACGAAAAAATATAATTTTTAGGGATTTGACCGATTTGGAAAACATTTTCATTAAATATTAAAATATCTAATTCTGAGTCAATATTAAGTTTCTTAGAAGTTATTTTCTTTTCGGATAATTCCGGTTTATACGAAAATTTACAGTCTTATTTTCTGTTTTCTCATTGGTTTTATTGTTAAAGTTCTTAATATGTTTACTATGTGAATTAGGGTGACTGAAATTACCATTAAAATTATCATCACTTTTAGAATTATTTCTGAATGAAGATACATGATTTAAATCATTTCGACTTATTGAAGTTTTTCTCTTAATCGATCTAGATCTTGACCTTGATTCAGTACCTCTACTAGAATTAAAAATATCTTTTTGATTTGACACATTTAAATTCATAGATTTATTTTGAAATTTAAATTTGTTGTTAAAATTTTGACGATTATAGTTACTTTTAGTAAAATTCTGACCATTTGAATTATATCGACCAAGATTATCTTTAGCATTCACAGCATATGGTCTCATTTCAACTCGTCTTGCTTTATTATCAGAGTCTATGAATTGATTAGACAGATAATTCTCTTCTTGTTTATGAATATTTTCTAAAAATGAGTCAACATTATCAGTTAAATTTCTAAGATTATGTTTATAATATTTAAGGTCTTTTTCAAGGACACTTAACTCATTATTCAGATGTGACTTTATTAAAGACATTATTTCCAATTGAAACTTCTTGATCAAATTATTATAATCATTCACAAAATTATGACTATGTTTTAAAAATGGTTCAGGAAATTTATCAAAATTTAGCTGAGCTGGTACAGTTTTCAGTTCTTCTTCATGTAATTTGATTACTTTCAAATCATTTTCATAACGTAACTTTTTATTACATAGATTTTTTATTTTATATTTCAAAACCTTTAGACGTTCACTAGCCAAGTAAAATTCTGAATTAACATTTCCAGTTATTTCTTCTCTAAGTCTATTAATTTCAATCTCAAAATCAGTCTTCATCTTTTGAATAGCATCAACTAGAAATGTTTGATCTAATGTTAATTGTTTATCATTTAAATTTGAATATTTATTAGAACTTAAATTATCCATTGTTGTATTTAATTGCTCTGAATGAATTTGAGTCTCTGGAATGATAAACGGATCATCTATATCACAAATTTCATCTGATTTTTCTTTTAATTTTAATAAAGTATCTATTTCATCTTCAGAAAAATTTTTTGATTCACTAATAGACGGATTATATTTGACAATATCAGAAAGCAACATATAAGAATATTTGCCATATTCTTTAGGTTGAACTTTAACAAAAAGACTAAATAAAACTTGTCCAATATTTTTACTATCAATGTCAAAATTATTGCTATTTGAAACTTATTTACAAATATTATCTACATGAAACTTATGATATCTTAATTCTTATTTTATGCTTACAATTATTGAAAACAACAAAATATTTCTCGAAAACAAATGAAAAATTTTTAATTTACCCTAAAGCATTTCAGCTTATTGCGTTTTTTTTTAAAGACATCTCTGAATGATTAAAAAATCAATATTTGATTTTTTTCATATCAAAATTAAGGTGGATAACCAGCAGGAAAGAAATTTTCTTTTTTTTTTTTTAATTTTTGGGTTGGTTATCAACTCAAAAAATAGGGTCTAACATAAAAACACTCAATTGTGTTTTACATATATCCATAAAAAAATTTTTCTAATTAAACTTGAGTCGCTGAACACAAATTTGCAAAAAAAATATTGGTCTAAAAAATCAATTTTGTAGAGCTTGTTACAGGGTACCCTAACTAAGTGGGGTTATAGTTCCGTACTGAGTTCAATATTTTTTTCGCAACCACCTTGGGAGACCCTCATAATCAAAAAAGGGTATTGGTTTTGTCTAAAAAAGCGAGTTCAAATTATGATCGGCAACCTTACTTTTCAGAATTCAAGTCAGGCTTTGTTCATTTTGAATTTTAAAAATTTGTTCTAGAATGAAAATTTTATGAATGAAGTAAATCTGAATACCCGAAAAATTTAAATATCTCACTTTAAATTAAGACATTTTTAAAGTTTTTTGCCATTTTTATTTTTAATTTATAAAAAATTTAAGCATAAAATTAATTAGCGGCTAATCTTTCCCCTTTTATAATTCATCTTAAAAAATTGAATATTTTTTATTGAACAAAGAGTTTAATTTTGGTCAAATAAAAGTAAATTTTCACATGCTGATCAGCGATTATGTGATCAAAAAAACTTAACTAAAAATAACCGAGTCACCCACAAAAAATAAAAATTTTTTTTTCATTTTATTTAAATAAAAATTCTTGAACTTTTTATTGAACATTTTTAAGGTGGTCTAAATCTTATCCTACAGTACGATAAATGTATTAAATTTTTTGGTTTTTTGTAAAACAAGGCTCGTAGACTGTAAAATAAAATTCCCTTGTTTGTCATATTTAATCGGCTTCAAACTTTATCCTTTTTTATTGAACTAAATTATTTAAGTCTTCCCTGTTTTATGATCGTTCAGTCGTTTTTGTGACCAAGAATTTAGACAAGTCGTTCAGTACCGGTTTTGTGACCCCTCTGGTCATGAAAATTTATGACCAGTTTTTTTGTGACCAGAAATAAAATTGGTGACCAGGAAAAAGATTGGGTGACTAACAATCAAATGACAGAATTTAAAAAAAAATTTTAATTGGAATTTATGCAGCATGAATCATTCGATAGGAAAGGATTAAAATTCAAATAAATTTTTTAAATCCTTTTTGAAATTATGTTTAGTACACCATCAAAAGTTTTTAAGTTTAAAAAAATTTTTTTTATAAAACAATAATATCGAATAAATGATGATCATCAAATATTAGCAACATTGGCTCGATGAATAAATCATAAGTCTAGTCAAGAATGAAGAATAGTACATGGACTGTATCCTATTCATAAGTTCTGATGCTTCATAATGGATATGTATGCGATAGTTTTTTAATAGCGTATGAAATTTCTTAAAAATATTCATAATATTTTTTAAGAAATTTTAAAATTTATTCGATGTGACCAGGAATTTTTTTATGGGACCATAAAACTGGTCACAGAAAATCTGGTCATAAAAATTTATGACCACAAAACCGGTACTGAGCGACTTGGTCATAAAACAGGGAAGAGCCAATTATTTTAAGTCAATTTTTAATATGAAATAAATTTTTAGAGCCCTGCGAATCTTATCAAGCAGGCAGATTTTTTTTTTCTGATAATTTTTAAAAATATTGTAAAACCAGTATTTATTTTTTTTATTTTTAGGAAAAAATTATGTAGTCTTCCATATTGAAGTATTCTTTTTAAAAAGTCCCTGATAAATACATTTTAGCTAATGATGAACAAAAAATACTAAAAAGATTTTTAATCAAAAAATTTTTTCGGCTTTTTAATTTGAATCGAAAAAAAGGACCTTTTTAAAGGCGAAAGCATCATAAATCTTCAGGGTATTTAGATTACTGTCTTAAGTAAATTTTTTAGACATCCTAATCAATTTTTGATTTAAAATCTTCTCAAAATCTTAAAAAATTTTTAAATTTTAATTTTTCCAAAAACAACATATTTACTTAACAGTCAACTTTTAAAATTGTTCGTTAAGTTTTTAGCATTATTGCTCGACAATATTCAAAAACTTTTTTTGGAGGGAAATCTAAATTTAAAATTTTTTAAGATTTTGAGAAGATTTTAAATCAAAAATTGATTAGGATGTCTAAAAAATTTACTTAAGACAGTAATCTAAATACCCTGAAGATTTATGATGCTTTCGCCTTTAAAAAGGTCCTTTTTTTCGATTCAAATTTAAAAGCCGAAAAAATTTTTTGATTAAAAATCTTTTTAGTATTTTTTGTTCATCATTAGCTAAAATGTATTAATCAAAAATTGATTAGAAAGTTCCTTTGTCATAATTGATCTAAGCAAGCATTTTATTGGAGTATTTTATTAAAAAAACTTTCAGATTTTGGCACTTTCCTGAACTTACTTTTCATACTTGACAACGTGGTGTGATTAGTATTTTGAAACTCCTAAATCTAAGTACCCTGAGGATTTATTATGTTTTTCCCTTTAATGTTGTTTTAAATTCAAACTTTTTATTTTTTTTAAAAAACATGATAAGGTTCGCGTCATTCAATACGTATCGATATCATTTTTTTCAAGATATCTATATATCATTTTGTAGATAAAAAAATTCTAAGATCAACGGTATATAACATTATATAGGTTTCATATATAATAATAGAGATATAAGGCTTTAAAGAATCGTTTGGTTTTTACAGTTAATTCGATAAATTTGAATATCTTAGGCTTGGTAAATGCGATTTACAAATTTATTTTTTTAATTTTTACATAAAAAAGGTTGTTTTTTAAGATACTGGATTTGGTTTTGACAAGTTCTAATTTTTGTGTCCACAATCGTCCTTGAACCTTATTTTTTTGAACAATACCAGGAAGTGTCTTATAACTCAGCCATGGTAGGTCCTATCATCTCCAAACAAAAAAATTTGAATTCTTTATTAATTTTTACAAATGGCTATAGAGAGTTTTTTTTTATTTTGTCTTTTTTTCTAAAAATAAAATTGCCAAAAACAGTGCAAAATTGTAAATTTTTGTAAAAAGAATTAGTTTAAAGAGTTTAGATGGTATAATAAAAACTTAATTTTACATTAAAAACATAAAAAATTTGAAATCAAAATTAAAATTTTAGACCAATATTTTTTTTGCAAATTTGTGTTCAGCGACAAGTTTAATTAGAAAAATTTTTTTATGGATATATTTAAAACACAATTGAGTATTTTCATGGGAATTATTATCGGCAAGTTGAAGTTTATGCTCATGCTCATATGCTCAAAATTAATTTTCAATGTAAAAATCTAATTAAAAATAAAACTAAGATTTTCTTTTTTAATTTAAGTTTAGCATAAGATGCTAAATTACCTTATAAAATAAAAAAAAAGAAAAAAAATCATTTATTGGTCATCTATTGGTTTTTTCAGTTTTTTAATGAATTTTTGAAATTAATTTTCAAAAGACAAAAAAATAGTTCATATATTTTTCATGTGAACACATGGAAAAAAGATAAAGTTTTTTCTAAAAAATTATACGTAGAAAATCTAATTTAGCAGAAATTTCTACACAAAAATGCTATCTTTTACTTTTAACTTTTTTGTTTAAAAACTTTTCAAGTCCTTTCAGATACTTGAAATTGTCCCATCTTTTATCCTAAAAAAGTTTTTCGGAGATTATTTTTGGCAAATTAGTTCAGTTTTATTCATTACTTTTTTTATTCTAAGAATATTTCGAAAGGCTTTTTTAAATGAATAAATTCTTTAAATGTGTTTTTTACTCTTTATGAAAATGTTTGGGTCCATCATTACTTCGAAATATCGAGGGAAATTTAGGTGAACAATATTGGTTTTTTCAGTTTTTTAATGAATTTTTGAAATTAATTTTCAAAAGACAAAAAAATAGTTCATATATTTTTTATGTGAACAGATTGAAAAAATTAAACTAATTATGATTAAATGTTAAATTTAAAAATTCATTCTACTGTATTCTAAATTTTTGAATCTTTAATCGATCTCATTTTCATTGGGTAAAAAAAAATCAAATTTATTGATAATTACTTAATTTAAAATTAGATTTGAAAATTCCGAAGATGGTTCTACTCTAACGGGTTATTAAAAATTTATTTAAAAAATATTCGGATCAAAGCAATAATTCATTTAATTCTTATCGACAAAAAAGTTTATCCAAATAAAAGAAAAGTACAAATCTAATCAATTGCTCGAAAAATTATTAAAAAAAACGCAACCAGAAAAAATCGTTGCGTAATATTTCTTGTTAAAAATTATTGTTTTGGCAAATCGGTTCAAATGATACCTTTTTTCAACAAACTAAAAGGAAACAATTAAATAAAAAGTAGCTTTTTTATAATTTAAGTAATCTAAATGAATAAAAACTAAAAAAAAATTTAAGGTCATTACAGTTTTTGCCTCGAAAAAATATTGGAGCTGATTCATTTTCAAATTATTTTTACCCATTTTTAAAATTAGTAATGCTAAATCTTTGCGTTTTTCGAAGTTTATTTCGAAAAATTTTGGAACCGATTGATGGACCTTTCTATCCGATAATTGCATTGAATTCATAAAATTAAGAATTAATTTTTTTTTTTCATTTTTTATTATTTTGAAAAACATTAAGAAATTTTTGTTATTAAAAATCCTTTTTTTTCTATTTTTTGTACTGTTTTTACCACTCTGTGAGTTTTTGGTTTTTTTTGACAACAATTCATCATTTTTCAAAAATAATTTTAAAGAATCATTAGCTTAAATAAGAAAAAATAATTGTGTCATTAAATGAAATTCTTTGTTCCCGTCTATCGGTATGGTAATTTTATGTTATTTAAAAAACTGGAAGCTCCATTTAATTGAAAAAAATTCTTTTTTTAATTTTTAAGCTATGACACTTTATATTTTATTTGTGGAAAATGAAAATTGTGGTCTAATTAATCATCAAAAATAATAGAGTGTAAAAGCATCCTTTTTCTGTTTAATTTTTTTTTATCTTAGACTTAATTAAAAATTTTAAAATTAAATTTATCGAATCCGTTTTGATATGTCTTCAACAAAATTATTAAATATAATTTAAATAAAAATTCTGCTAATATTAATTGCGCTACCAATTTTACAACTCTAAATTTATATTCTATACACTAATTTAATTGAACTTTTTCATTCGGAAAAAAGTTACTAAATTGAATTTTATCAATCCTTTAATTCAGTAAACCAACCTTCATTTCATTATTATTTATAATTACCACTAATTTTAACCAGTGTTGATAAGCCTCAGAAAACGATTGCGTTATCAAGCGGGTGTGGTTTTGAATAATTTAAATTAGTTACAAATTGGAATTTGGTGTAGTTGTTTATGAGAACACAAAATTTGTGAAAAATTCTTGTTCTCAGGCTTGGTGAACAATCTGTTCACCAAAAATTTTTTTCACGTTTATCTGACCAAAAAATATTTAAGATAAAAAAAATATTTTTAGGTGAAAAAACCTTACATTAACTGAACAATTTTCGGAAGATGTGAACTATCCTAAACTTTTGATGAACCTCATTTGACAACATTTGAGGTCATCTGAAACAAAATAAATTAAAATGAAGTTTGGTGAAATAGTTTGAGTTTAACCAATCGTCAAAATCTTATGCCTTCAATTAGTAGAAAAAAATAATTCCACTTATTTTTATTCCGAGTAAATACGGTTACAAAGCTTTCTTTTCGAAATCCCTTAAGAAATCATTAAAATGACTGTTTCAACCATAGATTAATTTTTATTTATTCTAAAATTATTTCGAAAGGATTTTTTAAATGAATGAATTCTTAAATTAATTTAAATTTGTTTATAAGATCTATAAAAAAATTTCACACCAAAGGTTTAATATTGTTCACCTAAATTTCCCTCGATATTTCGAAGTAATGATGGACCCAAACATTTTCATAAAGAGTAAAAAACACATTTAAAGAATTTATTCATTTAAAAAAGCCTTTCGAAATATTCTTAGAATAAAAAAAGTAATGAATAAAACTGAACTAATTTGCCAAAAATAATCTCCGAAAAACTTTTTTAGGATAAAAGATGGGACAATTTCAAGTATCTGAAAGGACTTGAAAAGTTTTTAAACAAAAAAGTTAAAAGTAAAAGATAGCATTTTTGTGTAGAAATTTCTGCTAAATTAGATTTTCTACGTATAATTTTTTAGAAAAAACTTTATCTTTTTTCCATGTGTTCACATGAAAAATATATGAACTATTTTTTTGTCTTTTGAAAATTAATTTCAAAAATTCATTAAAAAACTGAAAAAACCAATAGATGACCAATAAATGATTTTTTTTCTTTTTTTTTATTTTATAAGGTAATTTAGCATCTTATGCTAAACTTAAATTAAAAAAGAAAATCTTAGTTTTATTTTTAATTAGATTTTTACATTGAAAATTAATTTTGAGCATATGAGCATGAGCATAAACTTCAACTTGCCATTATTATCAAGAATAACATAGGGCAATAACAACCAAAAAAAACCGTCTTGTAACTTTTGTTCAGAAGACACTAAAGAATATAATTTTAGTCAAAATTTAAGGATAGCTCCAAAATGAAAGAACAAAGTTTTCAAAAAAATCTGAAAAAATGTTTTTTTATAGATCAAATAAAAATTAACAAGAGGAAGTTCTGAAATTATGTAAATATTTTGATATTGTAAATACATAAATGCTCTTTTAATTAAAAAAAATAGCAAAAAAGCAATTTTAAAAGCAAACATTGCCACCTAAAAAAAATTCAAAATCTCAAAATCAGAAAAACCTGATTTTGAGATTTAGCGAGGGCCGGATTAACGAGGTTCGACTGTAACTGAAAATTGAGAAGAATAATTATAATGGGAGGTCGATATCACGAAGGTGAGCGATTTTAAAAGATTCACTTGGTAAAAAAAATTAATTAATTATTATAATATTTTTTAAAACCTTCATTAATTTTTCATATTATCAAGGATCTATAAAAAAGATTTCTAATTTTTTTAAATAAGATAGATCATCTATCTTATTTTATAAACTTGAATCTTTTTACTTATTTAATTTTGTCACATTAACCTTCTTCAATTAAATTTAAGGTCACTTTATTAATGATTAAAACTTTTTTGTTTCGGAAACCGCTGGTCACCTTTTAACTGACCAATGTTGGCCATATGACCGGTAGTACAGAATATGGCAACAAATTGGGTTACACGGTGGAAGCATAACAAGTGAGAGCTAATGCAAAAACAACACCCTCTTTGAATTCAAAAAAGAGGCCTCCAATTTTTTTTTTGATTTTTCTGGTTATCACTTTTAAATATTTTTTAAGGAAACGGACTTCAAAATCGTATTCTTCACATCAAATTACCCTTAAAAGCAAACACAACTTAGAAGAAAAAAATCTGCATTTTTCAAAAAATCTCAGTGTGAACTTTTTTCAGGTATTAGGTATCATATAACTTTTATTTCGAAATAAGTAAAAAAAACTAATTGGTCTTATTGATTGAGAATCTCCACAAG
>NTPY01000058.1:154534-177090 GCA_002922825.1 Brachionus calyciflorus
AGGTATCATATAACTTGTATTTCGAAATAAGTAAAAAAAACTAGTTGGTCTTATTGATTGAGAATCTCCACAAGTAGTACATCTCCATTTATAACGACCACTTAATGACGATTTGTGTTAGAATTTAGTCTTTTTTACATTTCAAATATTTAAGACTTTTGTTATAAATCAAGCCATGGTCTTTCAGACAAGGTATCCACTTTTCGTTATTTATAGAATTCATAAATTCGGTTATTTCTTCAACATTTCCATAACAATACAGGCTAATTGAAAAATTACCTTCAAATTATTGATATTAAAATTACAATATCATTGATATTCAGCTTTAAGAGACGTCATTTGCCGTTACTTTTAAATTCTTCCTGCAAAATGCATATTTACAGAATAATTTTGTAGAATTCTCTTTTTAACAGTTCTTTTTGACTCAATTTCTTTGTGTTTGAAAGTAATTTGTGGCTAAGAGAAACTCGTTTGGAAAAATTCTTATATTTGAGACAGAGATATTAAATCGTGGAGAATCAATAATAAACGTTTTTTTTAATAATAAGATTTACTTTACTTTAATAAGATCTTCGATTTGCGAAAATTAATTTTGATACAAGACTGGAATATTTTTCAAGCAAAACGATTTTGTTTCAGAATGGTTGGACCCGTATGTTGAGAGTTTAAAAATTCTCAATTTTCAGTCAAATTTACTGCCTAGCTGAACAATGAATATGTTAAGTGGTTTAATTTCTTTGGAAAGCTTGTTTTTTATTTATTTATTTATTTAAAATTAATTGCCTCATAGGCTGAAAACAAAAATATAAAAGTTCTAAAAAAAAAGAAGCTAATTTTGTAAAAAAGTAAAATAAACTAGTATTTAAGTAAATTGTATAAAATATTTAAATTTATTGAAAAATCACCGTCCTTTATATTATTAACCATATATTTCACTGAATTAAGTAAGCCAGCGTTTTCACACTTTACGAGATCTTGAATTAACTTAAGTGTTACATTGGGATTTAAATCTCCCTCTGTTCCAGTTATTTTCTACATCTTCTAATTGACCAAAAAAACTATTCTCTTTTAAAAGAACTTTTTGGTCATATAAAGACTTAAGTTTCAAGAAGATAGCATTTGAAATAATATTTAATTTTATCTGTTTGTACATATAAACTTTATGTTTTAAGTACAGTTGTTCAATACTGTCTATTTTTAAACAGTTGAATAACGGAGTAGTTTTTACAAACTTACTTAAACCAATTGATCGTTTAATTAGAATGTTTTGACGAATATTTAACATTTGTAGATGTTTCTTTGACATAAAAATAAGTTCTAATGCATATTTAAAAATTGACTGACAATATTGTTTATAAATAAACGCAATTGTAAACGGACTTAAGCCATTGGGTTTACAACCATATGTATACAATGAATAGAAACTTTTTTCAACTTTTTTAAACTTATTTTCGATGAATTCATTTACGAAATCATTTGTACCAATAGGAAATCCTAAATAAATAAAGTTTTGTTTGTATGGGATACTTATCCCATTCATATGTATATTTAACGATTTTATAGAACTCCCAAAAAAAGAGTAGCATGATTTTGTAGGGTTAAACTCAATTCTCCATTTCAATGAAAATTGAAAGCAAACATCAAGTAGCTTATTTAAATGTGTTGTCGATGGACTAAGAATAAGTATATCATCACAATAAGCTATTATAGACACATTTGTTTGTCCAATTTTAGCGCCAATATCAAGTTTTAAACATTCTTCCAACATGTCGTTGATGAAAAAGTTAAATAGATTAGCTGATAATTTGCCACCCTGCTTTCCTCCTTCGGTTGATTGATAAAAATTTGACTTCATTTGATTAATTTTAACGATTATTTTTGAATTATTAAAATATGACATAATTGACCTCCAAATCCAAATATCAATCTTAGTATACAGTTATTTGAAAAGACCAGCCCTCCATAATTTATCAAATGCTTTGGTTGCATCAAGGCTAGCTAATTTGATCTCCGAACCTCCATTTTTATAATAGTTTATAGTCTCATTTACTATAAAAAATGCATGCTTAGTTGAACTCTTCGGTTTGTAACCGAATTGGTTGTTACTAATTAACTTACTAAAGTCCATTTTGCTTAGAATTAGACCTTCAAACAAAGAGGCAAATATAGTAGACACTGATATTGGCCTAAAATCGTTACAGCTTTTCATTTCACCTTTCTTGGGTATCGGCGTAACCAAAGAAATGTTAAAATTCTCAGGTGTATAACCATGTTTTACCATATTATTAAAAACTACTGCTAGAATACAGGAAATGTTATCATCCATACCAAATCTTAGCATTTCATTTGAAATATAGTCTACACCAACTGATTTACCAAGTTTAAGTTTATTCACAGCTTCTTTAATATCAGTTACACTGAATTTATTCTCTACACTTTGTTTCAGAGATTCTTGAAACTTGAGCTTAACATCTCTCTCTATTTCTTTCTGTTCTTCGTTTGATTCTCTGTCTTGTTTTTAGATTAGAAAACATTCGTTTAGACTCTTTTAAAGTTTTAATAAATCTGAAATCCTTATATTTGAATTCAAATAGCATATTTTTGCTTTATAAAAGAGTATTTCGAAGTTTCTTCAAATTAATTCATTTGTATTTGGGAAATAATAAATTAGAATGTATTGGAGCTAAAACATTTTATGGATTAAATTCAATTCAATACATTTATTTACAAAACAATCAAATTAAAAAATTTGACTCGATGGCATTTAATTATTTGATTACGATTTCGAGCTTGCATTTAGATACAAACGATTTAGTGAACATAAGTGAATTTTCGTTTAGAAATTTAACGCTTCTAACAACGTTAAGCTTAAGTAATAATAAAATTCAAAGTTTACATCCTGATTTATTTGTTGATTTGATTTCTTTAAGAGACTTGAATGTTCATGAACTATGGGATTTACATGGCTTAAAGTACGAAACTAATGACACACGATTTAAATTTTTCTTTTTCTTCACTTGTTGTTCCTTATGAATGCGATGAATTTAGCCAGAAATTATCTAGTATCAGATTGGAAAGTGTTCTTAGAGACAATCATGTTGAAGACGTAATTAATATCCCAATTAAAAAAAATAGAGGCCGTCCAAAAAAAAATAAAGAATAAAACAAACAAACGAATTTAATTAAATTAATTGACTAAATAATATATAAACTCGAAATTTCCAAAATAATATATAGAATACTTCTTCAATTTTTCATTTAGAAATAAATATTAATTAATTAGTAATTTTTTTTTAGGGACAGGTAAAATTTTTCACGACCAGTTCTTTTTTTTTACGTACAGTAATTAATTTACTGGTCGTCAAATTGACTGTTCGTGAAATGTAGCGAACACTGATCGCCAGGTTTATAAGACCCAGCAAGATATTGGATATTTTTGGATTATGCAACTTTTACCTTTACTTATTAATTTAATGGATTTAAAAATGAATAAAAAAATTAATATCGATTTTAATAATAAAATTTAATATTTAAAGGGCCGAGAATCAAGGTTTCTTTTTCCGAGAAATTTTTAAATATTTTTAAACCAAGATTTGTTTTGTTTTACTTTTAGGAAAAATATATGGAGTCTTTCAAAATGAGCATTTTTATAGGTCAGTGATTAATACATTTCACTTTATGTTGAATAAAATTTCTAAAAGGATTTTTGATTAAAAAATTATTTCGACCAATAGATTTGAATTAAAAATAAACTTTTTTTAATGATGTTTGAAATTAAGAATTTTTATTTTTTTTTCCAAAAATTGATTTATTTTCTTAAATTAAAATATTGAATTTTTCTAATGTTTAAAAAGATTTTTTATTTTTGACGGTTGCGCTATATCTTGCACCTTAAAAGTGTTTAAAGACAACAAAATAACTAGAATTATTTTCATATATCTCAAGAGCCTCAATTTTGGTCATTATTTCGTCTAAGGAAATTCATTAAATCATACTTCTTCTTCTAAAGGATCAAGCTTGCAAAAAAATTCGGTGAATCAGATAATCTTAGTAATAATATTCAGCCGCTCATTTTACTAAGCCCTATATGTAAGTAAATTTTTCTTAACAAAAAGTATTCAATTCTTGATAAGAAATTTATCAAGAATTGAAAATAGTGTTATGCATTTAGAACATGAAAGAATAAGACATCGATCATCTTCGACGATAAGGACCTAAGAAAAGGAATTTCTATTTGATGATAGATTTAACTTTTCCATAATTAGCCGACACGTTTCGAATTTTATATTTAACATTCGAAGAAGTCAATTTATTGCGAGGCTTATTATTCTCATTTGTTTAGAGTTAAATCCAGGAATCGGATCAAATAAAAAAGCAAATAAATTCGAAACACCTTATTAATTAGCGTTTCATTTTATTAAAGTCAAATAGTCTTTAATAAATTTAAATCAAAAATTGCAAAATAAATTTTCAAAATCATAAATATTTACTTGAAACTTGATAACTTATAGTTTGGAGCTCAACTGGCCTTTTATAAAACTTTTATTGTGTAGGTTATTTGGATTATCGATTAAGCTTTCTTCAATAGACCTCATCAAAAGAAAAAAATTTTTTTTTTGATCTCCAGAACCTTCAGTACCTCTAATTAAGAAATTTTGATATTTTCTTTTCTAGGACAGCTTTCGATCTAAAAGTTAAAGGGGACATTTTCATTTTGATTTTCATTTTATTTTTGTCCTTTGTTATCAAGCAGAACAAAGGACAAAAATGAAACTATAAAAAAAACTTTCTGGTTACTTTTGTTCAGAGTCTGTAAAGTATCTTATTCGAAAAAGATCTAAAGATTGCTACAGAATGTAGGACTACCTAGTTATTAAAAAACGCTGAAAAAAAGGTATTTTTAAGATAAAATAGAAATCATTAAGAAATTCTAAAATTTTGTTTTAATATGAAAATTGTTAATTCATTTATGCTCTTTAAATTAGAAAAATTATTAAAAAAATTCTTTTTTTGCATCATATTTTAGTTTAAAAAAACAATTAAATGTGCAGTTTTCAAAAACAAACATTGCTCGATAATTACACAATATAGGAGTCCCCATTTTTTTTAACTAATTAATTTTTGTGTCATTAATGTTTCTTCTATATGGGAAAAATAACAAAAAGAAAAATTTATTAGGAAAATTAAAATTATTTAGTTTTATAAGACTGTTTAATTTGATAATCAATAGAATTTTTGTAAATTAAATTATTAATAAGAAATTAATCAATCAATTAATTGTCAAAAATAAAATTTTTCAATAAGATTTTTTTGAATTTTAGTATTTTTTTTTGATAAAAAATTAATGAAAAGAGAAAAACGATTTATCAAATATTTTAATGTAACTCAGAAACATTAAATCTAAATTGATAGTTTAATTTGCTTCTATTTTTTCTCAAATAAAACGGTATTTTTTGTTAAATTATCAAAATTTACATAGAATTTTGTATTCTTGCAATCGAAAAATAAAGTTAGAATTATGAATTTTATTTCATTGGCTTTGAATTTTATTTTTATTCATTCATTTCAAATTCCCATTATAATTGGTGTTAGTAAATTTGAGAAAATTTTGTTTTTCACCCATAAAAACTATTTTCCATATACCAATCGACTTAGCTCACTGAGCTTGACAAGTATAAAAAGTCATTTTGAAATATGAAGATGGCTAAATCCGAAAATTTCATCCGAAAATCAGGATAATTGACAAAATTTCATTATTTTCGAATTCAGCTTTTAAAAATTAGCCTTACCTTATTTTTTCCTATATGATATGATTCAAAAAAAATCATATCATATTTTTGGTAAAACAAATCATAATAATTTTTTTTTCTATTTCAAAAATTTGAAGTCGAGAAAAAAGTTTATCGAGTCGACTTGAAAAAAAAGTAAGTCGACTTAAATCGTCAGGTAAAAAAAGCCCAAAACCCTCTTCGTGTTCTAATCTCTAAAATGTCTAAACTATAGTTCTTATAATTTAAAAAACTGAATATCAAGATTAATATTAATAAAATAAAGTTTTAAATATAGTATTATATTTTATTGATCCTTGACCGCACATTGGTGATAGCGGGTTAAGCCTTAAAAATTGTAAGCTAATCAAGTCGAAGCGTGTATCAAGTTAAGCTTTAAGTGTCGTAAGCTAAGTAAAGTTAAGAGTGTGTCTCAGAATATTTATTAGTAGAGAGAGAAAACTTATTGTTCAAGTCATAGTCAGCAAGTATCAAGTGTTTGTTAGTTTATTGCAAAGACAATAAAAATATTTAAAAAAAATATTAAATTCTTAAGAGCGTGTGACAACATTTCTTTTTTTGTAACTAAAACAGTGTTTATTTAAAATTTTGAATTGTTTCAATTTTTTTTCTTATAGTTGTTGTTGTTTTTTTTTTCAAGGATTGAAAAAATAAAAAAGAAAAATCAAGTTAGAATTTTTTCAGTCAGTCAAGAATTGTATCGTAATTAAGCTTTGTGTTATTAACTTAATCGAAAAATCAAGTTTCAGTTTTTATCAAGTGAAATTTTTATCAATAGTCAATTTTTCTGTTGTTAGTATCTTCAAGTGATTTAGTTTAAAATAGGCTTATTCTGAAACACGCTCTTAACGTAATATAAGCAAATAGATTAGAAAAGAAAAGTTTCTTCAATCAAGTTCAAGAATTTTTGTT
The DNA here is from genome assembly GCA_002922825.1 of Brachionus calyciflorus. NCBI lineage: Eukaryota > Metazoa > Rotifera > Eurotatoria > Ploima > Brachionidae > Brachionus > Brachionus calyciflorus. The sequence goes on from NTPY01000058.1 coordinate 161,236, forward strand.
TTTTACCAATTTTTTCTATTTTCTTTTTTTCAGTTTTTTTTCATTTTGTTTTTTCCGGTATCCTATTTTATTTTATTGATTTTGTTATTTTGGTTTTTTCAAGTTTTTTGTTAAGAAGGGGGAGGACACACCTTCTTCCAAAAGAAGAGGGCGAGGGATGTGAGCGTCCTCACTCGTATAAATAGAAGTGAAGACTTATATCATTATTAATAAAATAAAGTTTAAAATATAGTATTATATTCTATTAGTCTTAGACCCCACTCCTTTCATTGGAATTTCATTGGACGAACTCTTCTAAAGTCGTTTCCGATATATTTTTTTTTTTAATTAATTGACAGTATAGTTAAAATTAAAGAATTTTTCTTTATTCTTTTTTAATTTCTTTTTTATTATTGTTTTAATAAAAAGAAATCGAGAAAAAAAACAATCAATTAACTGCTGAATTTAAGTCAGTTCGGTTAATATTGAATCAAATTGTTTTTGATATAATTATATTTAAAAATTATACTTTTTTTTCAAATTAGGAGTCGATAACTGATAGCCTTATGGTCTTGTCGTTAAATGGAGGACTTGGGATTTGGTAATTAGCTCACCAAGTTAATTCTAGGGACCGATTTCAAGCGGCTCGAGAAAAATATAAATGAAAAAAAAATCACTAGAAAAAAAGTAAAACAGAGATTAATACGTAAAATTTTAAGAATTTTAGAAGAGTTTTTTAAAAACAGCAAGAAAAAAAGCCTTTATTTCAATTATTATCTTATTTTTAATAAATAAAAAAACGGTGTTTTTCTAATTTTTTCAAAGCGTTTTTTTTAAAAAGAAAAAACGGATTATTTGAAATTTCTTATAAAAATTTTTATTAATAAACTTTATTAAAAAAATATTTATTATAATTAAATTGCCCGATAGGCCTATTTCGCCACAAATTGGCTTCTTCAGGGGATCTAAATATTTACAAAATTGAAATTTAAATAAAAAAAAAAAGTTTTCTATAGAATATGAAAAGTCTATAAAAGTTTAGCCAATTAAATTCATTTTTTAGTTGATTGAATTCATTTTTTATGACTATTTAAAGTATTTCTGTATTCTTATCATAAACTAATCCTGTCTTTATCACATTTTTTGAATTAATGTCTTGTTTTGTTTTATAGTTTAGCAAACTATCTCGTTCTAATCTACAAATTTTATTCGATACGGAACAAACAAAATTAAAATGATAACTTCTACTAATTAGAGAGTAAGGGATATTTTCAAAAATATGAGATGGATGGTTTGAAATAGGAAGAAGATAAGAGCCCCAATTAGTAGGCTTTACAAAGAGTTTCGTTTTAATCTTTTTTAAAAATTTATCATAAGAAATACTTAAATCTAAAAATTTAACGTCTCTATTATAATTTATATTTATTTTTAAATAAATAAATTGCTGTTTAAAAAATTCTAAATTTAATTCGGACATTGAAATTATAAAAACATCATCTATAAAACGAGCATAGATTAATATATCTTTTATAGTGCTAAGCCAATACTTTTCTAAAATATATATATAAAGGTATATAGCTCTTTTGTAATATTTGAAATTTTTTTTAGAATTTTTTTTTGACTCTTTAATGCCTCTTCTTTTTGAAAACTTGCCATATATAAGTATATATAAGGGTATGGCCATGCCTTCAGTAAGCTTTTGGTTTCCTAATACAGTTTTAATTTATAAGATTTTAAAAAATAATTTCTTGCCAGAACATGATATTTTTTTTGTAAAAAATTATTTAACATATTTTTATCCCCATAGTATTTTTTTACCAAATTTTACGTAAATTATCGGTAATTTATAAATGCCGATATTTTCTTAAAAATTACGATTTCTAGTTTACCGTTTTTTACGTAGAATATGGTAAAATATCGTGAATTTGCCATAATTTACGGAAAATATGTTGAATTCATCGAATCATAGCAGTACTGTATAATCTTAAGATTGTCTTTGATAAAAAAAATTGAACATTAAAAAAAATAAGCATTTTAGAGTAAAATAATTGATTTTTACTTTTTAGAAATATCTTAAATTTTTTTATAAGTTTTAATATTTCTAAAATGTTCACTTTTTTTCTTGAGTCATGTCAAATTCATTTTTAAATTTGCTGTAAATCGACCTAGATCCTTCATTATTAGCTTTCTTACACTGAAACAATTTTGGGTGCTAAGATTTCTGTATGTAAGCATATATGCTAATTTAATAATTGTTATAAATCTTCATTTCAAATATATTTTATTAAACATAAATTCCAAATAGTGTTTTAGAAGCTACCTAATTTCTGGTATTAAATTCTGTAATTTTCTGTTTAATGTAAATTAGATTCATTTTCATTTCCCCGTGTTTCTAAGATATACAATCTCTAACGGCTCGTTATTCGCATATATAAAGCTCTGCTTCTCTATCTTAATCTTTTAGTTATACATATTATAACCAATTTTTAAATGGTCAAAATCTCTGTCTAAATTCAATTGGTTACTTAAAAAAAAAACAATGAAATTTATGGATTTAATCATTTGATCTATTTTCAAATTAATATTCAATCTAAATTATATTAAATAAAAAACAACATGGAAATGTATTTAGAATTTCAGACAATGATTGATAATTAAAATCAACCTTTTGTCGAATTGAGTCTAATTATAAGTTTAATTTAAAACTTTTATTACATTTCTTGGACGAGTTAACAAAATAAAGGAAACTGATTTTTTGATTTTTTATGATAAATTTTTTACCGTAAACTTTCGATTATAATTGCGCAATTATAGCAGAGGGAATAAATATTATTGCATGTAATTGTACCTAGAAAACAGGTCCTTTTTTGCATTATATAATTACATGCAATTGTAACTTAAATTATGTAAAAAAAAAAACCTTGAAGTGTACTTTCTTTTTAACCGTTATCCTAATTATAAAAAAAACTACATTGAAGGTCAACGAGGGTCAAAAATTTTAGTTAAAATTAAATTTAAAATTACTGATTCATCGTTCTGATGAAAGCATAAAAAATATTCTGCTCAATTTTGTGATTATTTGGCATATTTTTTATTTTTTAGCTCATTTATGATCCAGTTTATACGGATTACAATTGACACTATTAAATTATTATTACAATTGATTTTATTAAGAAAAAATAAAAAAACACTTAACTGACCCTCATTTTTTTTTTTGATTACCCCTTTTTATTTCGTCTACCGCAGTCTTTACATCGTTTTCTTAATTTTTCCAAAATCAAATTTCTCAGTTTATAAAAAATTTAAAGATTTTTGGACAAAGTGTTAATTTTGCTCAAAATTCATTTTGCTTTTTTTTGCTTAAAAAATTTAAATACACAATTACTTGCACAGTGAATTTTTAAAAACCAATCCTTTTATTTTTTACATTTTGAAACTTTTGTTGAAATTAAAAGAAGAAAAGAGAATTGGCCTTTAAAAAATCCACTGTGCTAGTAATTGCGTATTAAAGTTTTTTATTTTTTTGAGCAAAAAATAGCAAATTGAAATTTGAGAAAAACTATAACTTTGCCAATTTAGACGTTCTTGAATTATTTTTTGAAAAATTCAACCAAATAGTGTTTTACTATTGTTGATAAAATAGAACAATAAAATAAAATAAAATTTTACATGTTAGTTTATAAGGCTGTAAAATTTCATTATGTTTTATCCATCAAAAGATTTTTAAATTTCAAATTCACGGTATTTCCGGATTCAAAAAGCTTTTATGAAATAAAAATATAAACCTGGGTTAGTTGTAATAAAAGGGATCTTTGGGGATACCGGGACAGTGGTAAGGGTTGAAGAGGAGAATAGTTTTTAGTTAACTTATTTTTAGTCGACTTGACAAAATTTATTTAGTTTTGACCCATCACTAGAGGAGAAGATCGTCCCATATATATATAAAGTCCAAATTCTCAAACATCTCAACCATAGGTGGTATTCAAAGAGGAAAAAAACGAGGAAGTGTTTTAGTGTTATTTTATTAAAATTTTAAATTCGAATATTTTTTAGTAAAAAAAATACATGTAATTTTAGATGTTTTCAACTATTATTGCGCAATAATAGCTGGACTTTCTAAAACAGCTTACATGTAATTGTATTTAAAAAAAAAGTGCCAAAAACACGTCATTATTACATGTAATTAAAGCTGGAAACCATATTATATTACATGTAATTATAATCGAAAGTTTACGGTAATTTACAAAATATAATAAATTCTCTGTTAAGTTTTGAAGTTCTTGAACCTTACTTGTCCTTTCTTTGGAAAATTTTGTTAACTGTGAAACGCTCAAAATTGAACTCTTCGGCTATTTTAGCATCAGTCTTATCTGTAGTCAATTTTTCTCTAATAATAGATTTTTCTATCCAATTAAGAATTTTTTGTCGTTTAACGAATAGAATTTTATTCAATTTAAAATAAATTGGCTTTGTTAAATTTATGTTATAATTTCTTTTATCCAATAAAAAAGAATCAAATAAAATTTTCCACTTTTCTATTTTGATATAAAACGATTCTTTTTTTCTGAAATCAAATCAATAAAATAACAGAATGCTTTTAGTTGCTCAGAAACAAGGATCTCGAATTTATTTTACTATCGTTTTGAGTTCGATTTCAAAAAACTTCGAAATTTAATAAAAAAAATTATTTTAAATCTTTGAAAGAAAGCAACTCAAATCCCAAAAATGGTCTTTTTTGGTATTTCTGTTAGATCTCGTAGAGCTTATTCTAAATATATTTTTTTATTGATTCGGTGACCTTAGTTCAGTAAATTTAGCCTTTTTTATGCAAAAGAATAAAAAATAAAAAATTGCAATCTTATAAAATTTTCCTCTATTTATTTCGCTCAATATGAGAAAGTTTAGTTTTTATTTGCATTAAGAAGTTAAATATTGGAATAAAAATGTTATCTTTATAAATTTTTTCATTTAGATTTTATAAATAAACAAAATAATAAGCCTGAAAATCAATTAAAATTTCAAATAAAAATAAGTTAACTTACCTTTTTTATTCTTTAATAAACAATTTATAAAAATATTTATAAAAATATTTATTTTATTATTTTATATATTTATTATACTTAGTCAGATCAATTTTTTCTATTTTTTTTTTTTGTATAAAACGACGATATTTAGTTAAAAATTTTCGAAAATGAAAAAAAACGTTCTAGTCATCATTTTAATAAGTGGTAATCCATAAAATAAGCATGCAACTTTTTAAAATTTAAATATTTCAATTTTTTGCAGTTTTAGTTCATATTGCTGAACAGATAGATTTATCAAGTTTTATTTTAACGGCAAGTATGAAAACCACTTACCTTTTGAAAAAATGTCAATTTGTTAATTACAATAGCACGAAGCCATTAATTTTTATTTTTATCTGGTTTAATAAACACAGGAACTAGAAAGTTTTTTTATTGTTTAATTAGTTTATATCTATTCGACTGTAATTCCGGGGACAAAGGTCCAAGTTTTATTAACTTTTTATAATGATTTACACTTTTTTTATATTTTTAATTTGAAAAAAAAGTTTTTTCGCCTTTAAGTAAAATACTTGATTTCGAAAGACCCTTCCTATGACTGAAACTTAATTACTTTGATAAATTAATATTTTTTTTTGATATTTTATACATAGTTTCTTTTTTCAATTTGTCTACAACGAATCAGGTGTTGCTAAATCAAGCTGTTAGAGTTTTTCTTGTAAAAACTTTATTACCGAATAGTAAACATATGACATTTTTCAAAAAGAAATTTTGGAATTGTGTTAAATCTATGAAAAATTTACTTTTACTTTAAGATGATTTTCGATTTGAGAAAGTTAATGTTGATACAAGATTCGAATATTTTTCAAGTGAAACGATTTTATTTGAGAATGGTTGGGCAAAAAATAAATTCGAATGCTTGAAAAAATGTGTCCAATTTGAAGAATGTAAATTTTTGGAATATTATTCAAATAATTGCAGTTTTTATAATTCAGTCAACAGAAATAATAAAACGATAAATGGAACTTTTTGGCATAAAATGAATGAATTTAATTGTACTGGTGAAAAATTTGATAGTTACAATATAATTCTCAAAAAATATATTCAACAAAGAATTTATTTAAACTCTAGTCAAATTTGTTACATAAAGCCATATAAATTTAGAAGCTTCGGTTCATCAATTTTTTTATATTTACCAAACAATTTTTTGAACTGGATTCAGATGAATATATTTTACGGTTTGTTTCAATTACAAAATCTTGACTTGTCAAATAACAAGATGAGCAAAATCGAAGATAGAGCTTTTATAGATTTAACTAATTTAAAAACAATCCATTTAAAGTCAAATTTACTTGCTAACTTAACAATTAATATGTTCAGTGGTTTAATTTCTTTGGAAAATTTGTATTTAGATAGAAACAATATAGAAAACATTCATTTAGAATCTTTTAAAAATTTAGTAAACTTGAAAATCTTAGATTTGACTTTCAATAGAATATTTACTCTTAATGATAGAGTATTTCGAAGTTTGTCTAAATTAATTGATTTGAGATTGGATTTTAATAAAATAGAAAGTATTGGAGATGAAACATTTTATGGATTAAATTCAATTCGAACAATTGATTTAAGCAGCAATTCAATAAAAAAATTTCACCCATTGGCATTTAATTATTTGGTTACGATTACAAGCTTAGACTTAGGTTTCAACGATTTGGTCAACATAAGTGAATTTTCCTTTAGAAATTTAACGCTTCTTACAACGTTAGATTTAGGTGTTAATGAAATTCAAAGTTTACATCCTGATTTATTTGTTGATTTGATTTCTTTAAGAGATTTGATTTTGTATGCAAACAAAATAGAAATAATCGATAGAGAACTATTTAGGAATTTGGCAAAACTTGAAAACCTCGGACTTAGCTTTAATAAAATAAGATTTTTTAATGAAAGCACATTTTTTTCATTGATAAATTTACATACACTTTATTTAAGTGACAATTTGTTAACAGATTTGTATGAGAATATTTTTGCTGGTCTAATCAAGTTAAATTACTTGTATCTTGAAAACAATCAAATATCGTTTGTCGATAAGAACTCATTTAATCAACTTGACAATTTAAAATATTTATATTTAGCCTCTAACCGATTAGATTATTTGGATTCAGAGGTATTTAATAAAACTTCAGATTTAGTTAATTTGGGCTTGGAAAATAACTTATTAAAAACAATAGATCTTAGCTGTTTGAAAAAATTAGTTAAAAGTTTTGCGATTGGATTCAAATCAATTTTCAAATTTTAAAACAAATTTAACAACAATCAAAGAATTGTATTTAAATGGAAATCCATTGGGTTATTTGAACTATTCGTTTTTTGCACAAAATGGATTGATTCCAAGTCTAAAAATACTAGAAATTAATTACTGCCAACTACAGTCGATCGATATAAATGCATTTAAAGAGTACAAAAATCTTGAAGTTTTAAAAATTTTTGGCAATTCTTTTCAATTTTTAAACGATACTATTTTCAATGGATTAAATAATTAAAAAACGGTCAGTATTAATAGCAATGTCGAAAATTTAATAATGATTCAAGAATCGAATCCATTAATTAAATTTATTTTCAACTTGTACTAACCAATTTTATTTTTTTGAATATTTAATTAAAGAAAAACCAATAAATAAATTATAGAAATTAAAACTTTTTTTATGCTTACGTTTATTGAAAAAAAAAAAATTACTCCAACACAAATGAAAACTTGAATTCAATTGTAATTTTAGTAAAATTACTCTAAACAGCATTGATATAAAAGTCTCTCTGTTTCACGGTCAATTGACAGTTCCGTTAAACGTATGAAACTTTGAAAATCTCCAAAAAAAAAACGCCAATAAAAATTCAAAATAAAAAAAAAACATGAATTTTAAGAGGAAATATTTTTTTATTTTTATAAAGCCTAATAATAAAATTAGGCTTAATTAATTTTTAGTAAGGGATTAGTAACTTCAGTTAGCCAAAAGCATTTGAGAAATAAACCTTACTAATAAAATAAAAAACTACTCAGACTGCGTTTTAACGTGTTTTATGACCTAAAAAACGCGAAAAAAAAGTGAAAAAAAAACAAAATCCAAAATCTTAATAAAATTGCATAATAAAATTTTTTGGTATAACTGTTTGCTGTTAACCCCAATTTGAGTATCTATGCATGACTTTTTTTAAAGCTATGCTCATCATACATACAACTATTCTGCATTGTTGTATATGCTTATGTCATTGATAAATCTATGAACACTAACTTGTATAGCTTGAGATAAACTTTGGTATGTGTTTTAAAGATCATTTTAAATTCGGTAGAAATATGTGTTAGAATAATTCGAATTAAATTAAGAGTACCGTTTTTTTATTCAAATTAAAAAAGCATAAAAAAATGAGAAAAACCAGCTATATTATAAAATAAAAAAAAATGCTAAATAACTTTTTTTTTTTAATTTTTGGTCAAAAAAAAAAGCTCAGTTTTTTTTCTGGTAATTAGAAACAAAAAAAAACTGAGTAGACAAAATAGTGGATAATAAGTAACAAAAATATTAAAAAGATTTTTTTTTTAACTGCTTGATTATTTTCTTCAATGATGTCAAGCATAGTCGCAATACTAAGAAAAATTAAACGTGTTTCTTTACGACTCGGATTACCTAAGCTTGCAATATTTGACAACTCTTCAAATCTCTCATTACTGGCTACTCTTGATTTTAACTCATCAATTGATAAACTTGTTAAATAATTAATTTAAAAAAAATTCTTTATTATCAAAACATAACGAAATTTTTAGTATAACCAAAATTAAATCTAAAAAATGAAAACGCCATTTTTATTCTTTTGGAATAAATTAGAAGTTATTTTTTTGCCTATAAAACGAAAACGTTTGACTGCCTAAAGACGTTACAAAAATGCAAAAGAAACAGACAACCTATTATAAAGTCACGCCAGGAAAAAAAGCTTAATTTTTTTTTGTGTAGCAAATTGTTAAAAATTGGAGCAATTTACAGAATAACTTTATCACTTCCTGTTTAAAATTTATACCAATTTGAATGAATTGAAATTTACTGTACAGAGCCGTTATTTTTAATGAATTTAAATCGTTAAAATCATTATATATTGAATTTAAATATTCAGATCTTGATTTTACAACAGCTTTACAAAAACGGCGACCTTTAAAAAAGTTAAAATATCATCATGAATTTTTACAATAAAATATCATAAGGCACTTAAAACTTTTTTTAGCGACTAAAAGATTTACGAATTAATACTTTTTAGCACGAACATAAACCTTTTTTAATTTTGAAATTCAAAAATTATTAAAAACAAGCAGTAATGGAGAACGATTTTTATCTTTTCTCCTCTGACACAATTTAACATTTTTAAATAACATTATTTGGTCATCATTAACTATCTAAAGACTATTTTGTTTACAAATCTCACAAAACTAGTCTTTTCAAGTATTTTAAAACTTCAAGCCAGACTTGGACTTGAAATTTTTGACTTGTAAACTGTTCAAAGATGGGACTGCGAAAGATGGGACAAAAAAATATACCAAATATTTTTTAACGTATTTTTTTGAAACCTTTCCTTTCCTGAGAAAAGAAAGGAAAAGATGAGGAATAGTCGAGGAAGAGTTGAAGAAGAGTCGAGAAAGAGCTGAGGAAGAGGAAGGAACGTACAAGTTAGTTTTAACTTGTACTGTAAGTACCAGATTTAAGTCTTCCTTCAGAGAGATTTTTCAAAATAAATTTTTTAATAACCCTTGTCCTTTTTTTTGAATTTTCAAAAAATGTTGTCCAATGCTTTATTTAGACACCGAAATTCGGGATTTTTACTTTTTGAATTTGACGGGAAAATTTCACATATAGTTTCTTTTTAACTCACATCACAATTAAGTAAATCAAAAAGAGATAATTTTTGTGTTGAAATTCTGTTTTTTTTTTATGAAAACCTGGACCTATAATTAGTTGTTCTGGGATAAAAATTTTTGTTTGAAGTAAATCTGAATTCCGAATACTTAAAATATTCTGTCTGGTATCGAAAAAACGGAAAAAATTGAAAGTTTCGGGTCTTATTTGTTACGAGCTGGTCATCTAATTTCTGTCAATTGTGACTTTAAATTTTTTTTCAACTCAATCCCAGTTCGTCACAGAAACTTAGATAAAGTTCAGTATAGCAAACTTGAATAAAAAAATTAAAAAACATCTTTGCAGTGAAAAAATTATGCAACTAGGCGCAAAATCTCTGCAATCTGCAAAATTAAAAAATTAAACATAAATTTATTTGGTTTATTTGCCTAAAGTATACTTTTTTCATCATAATTTTGTTACACTTTTCTTAAGAATAATTTTCTAACGAATTCTAACTTATTAAAAAAAAACGTTTTTACCAAAGTGTAATTTTGTAACGAATTCTAACTAAATATAAAAAAAAGTTTTTACCAAAGTGTAATTTTATAACGAATCGTTGTTTAACAAAAAATTAAAAAAAATTAATTCATAATTCATAGTTTTTAGAAAATAAAACTTTATTAACCTCTTTTTAAAAGTAGAGATTAAAATCGAATATATCGATTACAAAGCCACTAACATAGACGCTTTAATGACTTTAATGATTAAGAATTAAATTTAATTTACTTTTACTAGAATTTTTTTACTTTGTCCCCCGTAAAAAAATTTAAAAAATATCCTTTAAATTAAAAAAAATACCTTTGTAAAGTATTTACTAAACTTTGACTTTGTGAATTTGACTTTCGACCAACTCCGTTTATATCAAAATAAAAAAACTATTCCGTATATTGTCTTCAATATTCAAGACCATGTAAAGGTTTAAGATCCATGACTTGAATATTGAAAGCATATTAGAACTTGAAGGACCATGTCTTTAATATTTAAGACCATGTAAAAGTTAAAAAGGCCATGTCTTTAATATTTTTTTAGGGTAATCTCATAAATTTTAAGGAACATCTTAAGGTTTTTTTAAACTAACGTATCGTTACTCGCATATTAAAAGCTCTGCTTCAAGTATCTTAATTAAAAAATTATTATTTAATATGAATTTTGTTATGTTTTTATTTTTTTAATTTTTTTCGATATAAATTAGTAAATTATTTAAGCAATCAAAGTATACTTTTATAACGAATTATACAGTTCGTGATAAATTCATAAATTTCAAAGAAATAATTTTGTAACACTTTATTCTTTCTTGCCGTGACAAAAGTATACAGAATCGTTTATTTGTATGACTAAATTTTCTTAATAATGAAATAAAACACCTAAGTTTACTTTTGAATTTGTAAGCGTCTTTTTGCTACCTGGAAAATTAAAATATTAAATTTTAAAAAATAATTACTTTGTTGCAAAAGACCTTTTTGTTCCCGTAAAAAGTAGTAACTAAAAAATCAGAAACAAAAAATGGATGACTAAAAATGTCAAGAATGCTATTAAAAATAATTTTGCGGCTTTGAAAAGATACACAAATTCAGGCTGGTGTATGAAAAATGAACTATATGTAAAAGATAGGGATGAATGTAATAAAGAGATAAAAAAGGGAAAAAAAGACTATGAATTTTTAGTTATTTGAATGGCTAAAAAAGATCTTAAAAAGTTTATAGTTACATAAATAATAGAAATACTACTAAAAGTACAATTAAATCGATGAAGTTAAATGGGATTGTTGAATCAGATTCTCTAATTGTAGCCGATGGTTTGAACAATTATTTTAATAATGTTTTTAATAAGGATAATGGTGATGAACTTCCTAATTTTTCGGTCCGTACCAATACTTCTCTGACTCCGAATTTAGATAATGATATTAATTACACGAGCATTAAAAATAGACTTGAACAGCTTGACGGTAATAAATCAAGCGGTCCGAATGATGATGTCAGCTCGTATTTCTTGAAACATAATGCTAATTCATTGGCAATACCATTATCAATTCTTTTCAAAAAATCGTTATTGGAAGGTAAACTTCCAAAATTATGGAAGTTAGCAAATATAACACCGTTACACAAAAAGTGGTTCAAAATCGGAGGTATCTAATTATCGTCCTGTTTCGTTAACGTCAGTCATCTGTAAAATGATGGAAAGAATAATTAAAGAGGTAGTTTTAAAGTATTTGGCAAGTTTTTTTTTTTAATTAGATTTATTTGATGCTTGATTTAATTCAAAAAAGGCCAAGGAGTAGAATTAATGCTATGAATGAATTTTATCTTAAATCAATCTTCAATTCGTCCTTAATCTTTATTTGAGAAATAAAATTGGTTTTCTATTTTTTATTTTGCCAAAATTTTGGACTTTATTTGCTATACTTTTTGTATTAAATATTAAATTTTTAGTTTTTTTTCTTTTTTAGAAGACGAGTTTTAATTATGTAAGCATTATTCTTTAGCGATGTTAACATTCTGTCTTCTAAAAAAGAAAAAAAAGAAAAATTTGAATTTTAAAAAGCATAGGTAAAATGAAACGAAAATCAAAATTTTGGTTAAATAAAAAATAGAAAACCAATTTTACTTTTCAAATATAGATTAAGGACGAATTGAAGATTGATTTAAGATATATTTCATTCAGAAAATCACTTCCATTCCTTGGCCATTTTTGAATGAAATGAAGTATCAAAAAAATCTAATTAAAAAAAAAACTTGCCATTTAGTTGAGAACAACCTAATATGTGAACAACAACATGGCTTTGTACCTAGAAAGTGTTGCACGACAAATTTATTAGAAACGTTGGACATAATAACTAAAGCATTAAATGACAAGAAAATTATCGATATTATTTACACCGACTATTCAAAGGCATTTGACAAAGTAAACCATAGAAAATTACAGTTTGATCTTGACAGGATAGTTTTATGGTCAAATTGGTGGGAAATCCCATTAAATGACAAAAAATGTAAGGTTATTCGCTATGGAAACAGTATAAATGAACCAAATTATCAGATTAAGAGGTGACGGCTCAATTTTTAAATTATCTAATAGTTTTGGTGAAAAGGATTTAGGTGTTATGATCTCAAATGATTTAAAATGAGCCAATCATGTAAATTATGCCGTAATAGAGCAAATAGAATGTTGGGGATGATCAAAATAGCATTTAAGTACATAGATTGTAAGTCATTTTTGTTATTATATCAAGCTTTGGTTAGACCTCATTTAGATTATGCAGTTAGTGCTTGGAATCCGTATTTGAAACAAGATATAAATCTAATTGAAAAGGTACAAGAAAGAGCTACGAAAATGGTCACTGAAGCATTTTAGCTATGAAGAGAGATTAGCCAAGCTCGATTTAAGCAGTCTTGAAACAAGAAGAATAAGAGGTGTTTTAATCCAATTTTTTAAAATTATTAATGGATACGAGAATGTGAAATTTAAAAAAGGTATTAATTATTCAATTAACAACTACTCGAATAGGAGAAATAAATATAAACTAACAAAAGAAAATAATAAAAATTGCAGAGCCAGAGAAAATTTCTTTACGAACAGAGTCGTTAACAATTGGAATAAGTTACCAAATGATGTTGTAGAAGCAATGAATTTAAATATATTCAAAGCAAAGTTGGATAAATGGATGGAATGTAACTGCAAAAGCCTATTTGGCTTATTGCTTTTTCAGCACTGCACCTAGTGCGCAGTTAGTAAACTGGTGGCCCGTACCATGCAGCGCGACGTAATACGATAGTAAATTAAGTATAGAAAATTTTTTTTATGTAAAAAATTATCTATTTTTAAGTGAAACAGATAAAGGATTCATACAGGGATTACCAATATGCTTCAAACCTTAAGTTAAACATGTAAATCTTTCTAAAAATAAGGTTCTTTATGAAATAATAATAAACTAACTAATTTCTTAACAACATACTAAATGCTGGTAACCCCTGTACGGATCCCTTCTCTGTTAAAATTAATTTTGTACATTAAAAAATTTTCTATACTTAATATACTAATTGTTACGCAAAGTTACTTTCTGTGACGTTAAGTTACGCAGGATTACACTAAGAACATAATGTTACGTCATTTTACGTCGCATTACATAATATGACGTCACATTGCGTCCGATACGCAATGAAGTTGCACTTAGTTGCATATTTTTTTCATTGCAGAGATATTTTTTAATTTTTTATTCATGTTTGATTATTTTGGTACTGTTTTTTTCAACCGAAATTCACAATGCCAATGATTTTTGTGTTCTAATAAAATTATATTTCCAAGTCACTAAAAGATAATTTACATAATTAAAGCAAATTTCAATAAAAAAATTACGGTTTATTAACTTTTACAAAACTCTTAGTAACTTATCGAAACCAAAGAATTTAAGAAATTAAGGTTAATTAAAACACACCAAGAACTGCGTGTTTTAGATAGATGAAAAAATTGTATTCTAAAAAAGTATTGAAATTGAATTATTGTCCATATTTTAGAAAAGAAAAGCGTGTTTTAGATAGATGAAAAAATTGTATTCTAAAAAAGTATTGAAATTGAATTATTGTCCATATTTTAGAGAAAAAATAGCAATATAAGATAAGGCACTTCTTTGAAGCATCAACTAAATACCATTACGCACATGTTCAGATATTTGCTGATATATGTTATTTTGTTTTTGATTGTACTGTAATAAGAAAACCTTTTATAAGTTTTAAAATTTGCTGAATATTAAAAATTTCAAAATTTGCTTAACAATTAAAAGTCTTTTTCCTTTGTAATGACACCAAATAAGTCTAATTATTTCTAATTTATGGAATTAAAATCAGGTAAAACTAAATCGGGTGAACAGTAAAATAATTTGGTGAAGAAAGAAAAAATTGAGTGAACCAAAAAAAAAGTGGTGAACAAACCAAAAATTAGGTGAACAGTTTTTGAATTACATTATCAATAATAATATTTTTAATATTTTTTGTTCACGTAATTGGTGACCAGCGTTGTTCACCTAACTTCAAATAATTTATTGTTCACTTAAAACGTGATATGAGTATTTATTCTCGATGAAAACTAATCCGAAAATATTCCTCATTTAATGATGGGCATAAATATAATTTAAAGGGAAATTTCCGAAAACTAGTATAAACATCTAAGGGTGTCTTTAGCTTTATTTTTTTGCTCTTTTTTATAAAGAACATTTTTTTTCTACTTTGTCTATGATCAAATAAATAAATAAAATTTGAATTGTTTTTTTCTTTTTTACACAATATCTTCTTGTGTTCTAGTAAAGTAATTTGTGGCGAAAAGTTTTTAGAAAGAGATATTTCATTGCTGGGGAAAAAAATAATCTCCATTTTTGTAAAGATAGTTGCAAATTCTTTTATGTTTGTAAATGTGTTAATTCTTTATAAAATTTACTTTTACTTTAAGATGATTTTCGATTTGTGAAAATTAATGTTGATACAAGACTGGAATATTTTTCAAGCAAAACGATTTTGTTTCAGAATGGTTGGACAAAGAATAAATTCGAATGCTTGAAAAAATGTGTCCAATTTGAAGAATGTAAATTTTTCGAATATTATTCAAACAATTGTAGTTATTATAATTCAGTCAGCAGAAATGATAACACGATAAATGGATTTTTTTGGCATAGAATGAATAATTTTAATTGTACTGGTGAAAAAATTGATGATTACAATATAATTCTCAAAAAATATATCCATCAAAACATTTATTTAAATTCAAGTCAAATATGTTACGTAAAACCATATATTTTCAGGAACTTCGGCTCACCGAATTTTTTATATATGCCCAACAATTATTTGAGCTTGATTGAGGTGAATACATTTTACGGCTTGTTTCGAGTAAATTATCTTGACTTATCTAATAACAAAATTAGCACAATCGAAGAT